>JAWCTZ010000393.1:0-43488 GCA_036850595.1 Rhyacichthys aspro | reverse complement strand
TCCACAGTTTGTAAAAGCACTTTATTAGAGCAGTTTTCTTGTGATGGTGGAAAGGCTGAAGGAGAGTGAGTTCATGAAAAGGAACTGAACAAAATCTAAGATATATATAAGAACACAACCACTGCTTTAACAAATGCATCTATCTCATTATCAAGTTTAAAAGAGTTACTGCATTTCTCAGGGTTTTGTTTTGGGTTTTTTTCGTGCAGCTTTAGATAAATTAATAAAAGTGAAATGAGAACAGTCACAGAACTCTGTCACAACTCTGGTTTGTCCAACATTAATGATTTGTTTTCTTCCAGTGGCAGGTTAAAAGTGTGATCCTCTGTGGCCTGTAGGGGGCGCCCTGATCCTGACAGATGGGTTCAGACCAGAGCAGACCCAGGTGAGAGCAGCTCTTTATTTAAACTCCTCTGTTTCTGCAGAAGAACAGTTCATGAGTCTTTATAAATGACCCAGACTCACTGACTCTCTAAAACATGTTCTGTTTTCTTTTCAAAACTTGAACTGAAGACGGAGACAGAGCCTTGAGTATCCTCTGAACTTTTCTTCAGAAACCCCGCTTGATCGGCCTCAGGCTGTATGAGCAGAAGAAGGGACGTCTGGAGGAAATAATCAATGAACTGCAGCAAATTCCTGGTGAAATACAGAGAAATGTGAAGAAAGCAGAGACTGGACGAACAGCATCTATTGCTACTGCTTCTGTTGGAGTTGGTCTGGGGATACTGGCTGCTCCGTTCACTGGAGGACTCAGTCTAATCATTGCAGGAACAGGAGCAGCTGCAGGAGTCGCTGGAGCTGCTAGGATCGGGTCAGCTGCACCTTTAGCAAGAAATACAGGAAGCAGAGAGAACGGTCCAGTCACTGACAACAGAGTTCAGGACGATAATGGACTCACTGAAGGAGAAACTGAGGAACGTGGAGAGAAGCAGTGAAGAAATGAGAGAGACACAAACTGATCCAAATAAAAGAATGAAACTGTTGGATTTGGAGCTCAGCATCCTGAGAGTGACCCGCAGCATCCTCAGCCTCGAACCTGACACGAGTTTAGCGTCAGTCTCAGACGTCGCTGAAACGTTTACAGAAACTCTACAGGAACTGGACAGAGTTGTTTTCTTAATCAGATTAATATTGCCTCTTGTACAAACCACGGGCGACACCAGCCGTTTGTTCAGGGTGCTTTAGCTCATTTCCTCCGAGCAGCAGTAAATCTAACCCATCTACCCCTGACCTCTCTGTCGCCATGGTTACAAACACAAGAGCAATGCATTATGGTCTGTATAATGTTGAAGAATTAGAAGAAGATGTGTTTCATGTGGATTTTTCACAGAGCAGGAGTCAAACATGTGCTGGACTCTTTATTTATGAAAAAGTCCACACAATCACCAAGAGATGCACGTAAAAATAAATCAAATCACACTGGGATTTGATGTGCGTCCAGTGAAATACAGAAGGCTTAGGGTTAGGTGATCTTGTGCAAACAGGGCTTATATGATTATGTTCATGTATAATGTCAATATGTCTGGGTCTGATTGGACTCGAGGACGAGGGACAAACATCAGCCTTTAACACTACGTCCAGAGGGTCTTTTCACCGCGTTAACACATGGATTAAACATGTACATAAACATGTATATTTTGTTTTTGAGTCGAGCTGATTGTTCTGTTCAGTCTGTGTATGTGTATGTACAGAAATAAATAATAAATGCATTTATTATGGCTCTTTTCTAAAAACATTGATTCATCTGATCATGTGTGCTTCAGTCTAAATGACCTTTGACCCGGACGGTGTTTCTGGATCATGTTCATATTTCACAGCACACCGCAATCATCACATAAACATTAAAACTCAATAAAACAATAATAAGGAGGAAATATTCACAAAGATACAGCCACAAAAATCACAACAGTTCATCAAAGTTCTTTACATTGTTTTCTAAAACTATTGACATTTGATTTGATTAAATATCATTTTAGTTAACGCTGAAGGCAGGTTATTCCAGTGTCAAATGGGTTTATTGCAGTTCTTTTGAGTTTTTGGTTCTGGGCAGAGACAGAGTAAAGCTCAGACTCGAGGCTCGTGTTAAAACCAGGTTTGTTTCTGGTGTCGTTGGGAACCAGCAGGTTTTAGTGAAGACAGAACCAGACACTGTCCTTGACCTGGTTCCTTTGATGCACTGGGTTAACATTCACAGTGAACAGACTGGTTAATAATAAGAAGAAGAAGAAATTTTATTTGTAGCGCACTTTACATTTGCCAGACAAATCTGAGTGCTACAGCAAAGAGTATAAAACAGGTAGGAATAAAAGCATAAAGAACGGGGCATACAATACAATAAAGGTTCAATCAAAATTAAACTTTTTTGGAATTGGGTTGGCAAATGCAGAGACTTTCCAACAAGCATCCGTTCACTCATTCACTCGTTCACAAACCTGTGTCACAGACTCTGGAGCAAAAGTTGGGCTCTACACTTAAGAACAAACAATAATCTTCACTTGTTACAGCAGCTCACAAACAGGAAGTGAAGATAAACTGTTAGAAAGAAAAACAAGAGGAAGATAGAAAACTGTACAAATAAAAAAACAATAGAAAACAGTAAGAAACAGACAGAGGCTTGTTTCAGTCCGTGGTCAGTTCTGCTGAGGCCTGTGCTCGGAGCCGCTCCACCTCCCCAACAGTCTTCACAAACCCTTCTCTGACCCCTGACCCCTTCCAGAAGAGACCCCAGACCCCGCAGGCGGCTCATGGGTCCTAGCATGGTCTCGGGTCCAGGCTCTGCTCTGAGTCTCTGGACCAGCTCCAGCACAAACACAATCACCACGATAAACGCCGCCAGAGTGAGCCCCGCTACGACCAGAGCTAAAGCTACGACCAGAGCTAAAGCCGGAACCAGAGCTAAAGCTATGACCAGAGCTAAAGCCGGGACCAGAGCTACAGCTACGACCAGAGCTAAAGCTGGGACCAGAGCTAAAGCCGGGACCAGAGCTAAAGCCGGGACCAGAGCTAAAGCCGGGACCAGAGCTAAAGCCGCGACCAGAGCTAAAGCTATGACCAGAGCTACAGCTACGACCAGAGCTAAAGCTACGACCAGAGCTAAAGCTACGACCAGAGCTAAAGCCGGGACCAGAGCTAAAGCCGGGACCAGAGCTAAAGCCGGGACCAGAGCTAAAGCCGCGACCAGAGCTAAAGCCGCGACCAGAGCTAAAGCTATGACCAGAGCTAAAGCTATGACCAGAGCTAAAGCCGGGACCAGAGCTAAAGCTATGACCAGAGCTAAAGCTACGACCAGAGCTAAAGCTACGACCAGAGCTAAAGCCGGGACCAGAGCTAAAGCCGGGACCAGAGCTAAAGCTGCGACCAGAGCTAAAGCCGCGACCAGAGCTAAAGCCGCGACCAGAGCTAAAGCTATGACCAGAGCTAAAGCCGGGACCAGAGCTAAAGCCGGGACCAGAGCTAAAGCTACGACCAGAGCTAAAGCCGCGACCAGAGCTAAAGCCGCGACCAGAGCTACAAAAAAATAAAAATAAATAAATATATATATATATATTGAATTATTATATATAACTATTGAAGGGACATATACATTAGAATGAAGGGACATATACATTAATACTATGTTTTATAACAGCTTATTTTATTACAAGTTTTACATTAATACATTGTGCTAAAAACTGTGTAGGCGTCCACTAGTAGTGGCGTGATATTGTACAACATGCTTTGTTCCTCTGTTCAGGGTGTGGTCCAGACCACAATGCTCAAGGCCACACCAACGGTCTACTGGAAAAATACTACTGGAAGAGAACTGACCACTGGAAAAATACTGACCACTGGGCCAATCACGAAGAGACACGCTTGTTTAATGCTAAAACAATAACAGCCCATCCCTAAGGTGGAGCTTAGATAAGGTTTACCATAAAAATCTGTGTTCCATGATTTCCTGTTGTTCTTCCTTGTGCCTTTTGTTTGTACTGGTTGAACCCTGCAGCTGTAGAAACATTGTAAAAGGGCAATACAATTCTTGGACGCAAACCTCTTGATTCCTGGTCTTTATTTTCGATCTCAACTGAACACGCACAGCTGCTCTGGGCACTGAAAGCGGGTGCCTAACACTATGTTTCCAAAAGTACTGGGTCACCTCTTTGTGATGAAACCTCTTAATGTTTAAGCTAATAATGATATTGAAGGTAGTTGTGTGTTTTTAGCTCCACAGCAACAGTTTGGACCCTGGTCTAATGCATCTGTGAAGGTGTGAGTTACTAAAGGTTGCTCCCAACTGCACAACTCTGGCCTGAGCCTAAACTCATCCAAACACATGTCCTGCTTTAGAACTGAACACTGTGTGAACAAAGATAGAAACGTGTGTTTGAAATGTTATTTCCATCTCTGTTTCCACAGTTTTGGAAGTGCTTAAAATGACCCATTTGCACCAGTCATTGGTGATTAGTGATTTTAATATTAATTTTATTAATAAAAATATAAATAGACAGCTGTAGTTTGAAAAAGGATTTTCTGCTCAAAGATGAATCTAACCAGGACTAAACTAAATCTGGACCAAGACTAAATGGAGTCATTTCTGGAGAAAAGTATAAAGTTAATATTAATTTATAAAAAACAGAAGCAGCTCAGAGTAAAGTCTGAGTTTCTCTTTGGTTCAGGCTGATTCTGAGAAACCATGTGACCTCCAGGAAACCATGTGACCTCCAGGAGCCAATCAGACGCCTCGCTGGGACACCGCGCTTTGTGTTGAAGCAGACTCAGGTAGGACTCTGTGTCCTTCCATCCTTCACTGTTTCCTTCACTGTTCACTCGTTCTCTGAGAGAAACTAAAGACAAAACGAGTCTGAATTCATAAAGATTCTCATTTAATCTAAAATTCTCTCCCACTTTTCTCTTGATTTATTCAGTTTTATTCAGTTTTATTCAGTTTTATTCTGTTTTCAGCTGCTTCTTGAGGCTCAGTTAAAGCTGGTTTAGGCTTTTTATGAAAATGAACAAACAGAGTTCAGCAGAAGCAACCTGGACAGGTGAGTCTCAAGAAAACCAGATCTAGACCTGGTTTAGACCAGGTCTAAACCGGGACTAAACCAGGTCTAGACCAGGACTAAACCGGGACTAAACCAGATCTGGACCAGGTCTAGACCAGGACTAAACCAGGACTAAACCAGGTCTGGACCAGGTCTAGACCAGGACTAAACTTGGACCAAACCGGGTCTAAACTGGGACTAAACCGGGTTTAAACCAGGTCTAAACCAGGACTATATCAGGACTATAACAGGACTAAAGCTGGGTTTTAGAGATAACGCTGTGGTGTGGTTCTGGTCTGGTTCTGGTTCTGGTCTGGTTCTAGTCTGGTTCTGGTTCTGATCTGGTTCTGGTCCAGGTCTGGTTCTAGTCTGGTTCTATTCTGGTTCTGATCTGGTTCTGGTCCAGGTCTGGTTCTGGTCTGGTTCTGGTCTAGGCCTGGTTCTGGTCTGGTTCTAGTCTGGTTCTGGTTCTGGTTCTGGTTCTGATCTGGTTCTGGTCCAGGTCTGGTTCTGGTTCTGGTTCTGGTTCTGATCTGGTCCTGGTCCTGGTCCTGGTCTGGTTCTGGTCTGGTTCTGGTTCTGGTTCTGGTTCTGGTCTGGTTCTGGTTCTGGTTCTGATCGGGTTCTGGTTCTGGTTCTGATCTGGTTCTGGTTCTGGTTCTGGTCTGGTTCTCGTTCTGATCTGGTTCTGGTTCTGGTTCTGATCTGGTTCTGATCTGGTTCTGGTTCTGGTTCTGGTGCAGGTATGCGAGTCTGGTTCTGGATCGTTGTGTCCTTTGGACTTTGCTGGATCACAATGAAAAGGTGAGTGACTCTGGTCTGGTCCAGACTTTAGACCTGGATCTGCCTTAAACTGGACCAAGACCAGACTTTTACATGTTTGTACATGTGTTTGTGACATGTTTGTAACATGTTTGTACATGTGTTTGTGACATGTTTGTAACATGTTTGTACATGTGTTTGTGACATGTTTGTAACATGTTTGTACATGTGTTTGTGACATGTTTGTAACATGTTTGTACATGTGTTTGTGACATGTTTGTAACATGTTTGTACATGTGTTTGTGACATGTTTGTGACGTGTTTGTGACGTGTTTGTGACATGTTTGTAACATGTTTGTACATGTGTTTGTGACATGTTTGTGACGTGTTTGTGACGTGTTTGTGACATGTTTGTAACATGTTTGTACATGTGTTTGTGACGTGTTTGTGACGTGTTTGTAACATGTTTGTAACATGTTTGTACATGTGTTTGTGACGTGTTTGTGATGTGTTTGTGACATGTTTGTAACATGTTTGTACATGTGTTTGTGACGTGTTTGTGACGTGTTTGTAACATGTTTGTAACATGTTTGTACATGTGTTTGTGACGTGTTTGTGACGTGTTTGTAACATGTTTGTAACATGTTTGTACATGTGTTTGTGACGTGTTTGTGATGTGTTTGTGACATGTTTGTAACATGTTTGTACATGTGTTTGTGACGTGTTTGTGACGTGTTTGTAACATGTTTGTAACATGTTTGTAACATGTGTTAGTAACGTGTTTGTACATGTGTTAGTAACGTGTTTGTGACGTGTTTGTGATGTGTTTGTGACATGTTTGTAACATGTTTGTACATGTGTTTGTGACGTGTTTGTGACGTGTTTGTAACATGTTTGTAACATGTTTGTAACATGTGTTAGTAACGTGTTTGTACATGTGTTTGTGGCGTGTTTGTGACGTGTTTGTGACGTGTTTGTGACATGTTTGTGACGTGTTTGTGACGTGTTTGTGACATGTTTGTGGCGTGTTTGTGACGTGTTTGTGACATGTTTGTGACATGTTTGTAACATGTTTGTACATGTGTTAGTAACGTGTTTGTACATGTGTTAGTAACATGTTTGTACATGTGTTAGTAACGTGTTTTTACATGTGTTAGTAACGTGTTTGTACATGTGTTAGTAGCGTGTTTGTAACATGTTTGTAACGTGTTTGTGTTTATTATTTCATGCATCTCTTATTCGTCCAGAAGTGTCTTATATTGTTTTATAATGTCTTTTATTGTGTGTAATGTCGATAAACTCCATCAGTTTAGTTCCAAAGAAAAAGAGACACCAACAGGATCTGAACCTGTTTGTTTTAGAACAGCAGCAGCTTCAGGTGAACAACACACACCTGGGTTTAATATAATCAACTCCATTATTATCACTAAACTCTGCTGCAATAACCACAACTGAGCTGTTAAAATATGATGAGATGAGTTGTTGGTGAAGTCTCCTGGTTCTGTCTGTTCTGTGTCTGCAGGCTCTACCACATGTTTAAGTACAGTCACATGATCAGAAGGAGCGAGCTGATTGGAGCAGGGCCTCCTTCTGTTTATCGCCTGCAGCCGAACCGTCACTGCATCAGATCTGTGTCCAAACGCACTTTCGGACACAAATCTCCCAAAAAGACCGTCAAGACCGTTTTACTGGTGGGAGAAACCGGAACGGGAAAGTCCTCTCTCATCGACGCTTTGTTTAACTTCAACGTCGGAGTCGAGTCCACGGACCAGCTCTGGTTTGAAATCGTAGAAAACGAGGCGAGGAGTCAGACGGACAGTCAGACGTCAGACGTGACTCTGTATGAGATCTTTGAGGGAGACCTGAGCCTGACGGTTATAGACACTCCAGGGTTCGGAGACACTCGAGGACCTGAGAAAGACCAACTCCTGGCTGGAAGATTACTGGAGTTACTCAGCTCTGACGATGGAGTTAGACAGATCCATGCAGTGGGTCTGGTCCTGAAGGCGTCAGAGAATCGACTCAGCGACAGAACGGCCTACGTCTTCAACTCAGTCACGTCTCTCTTTGGTAAAAACATGGAGAGAAACATAGTGGCTCTCATCACTCACTCAGACGGGATGAAGCCCACAAACGCCCTTCGAGCTCTGGAAGACGCTCAGATTAAATGTTCCAGAGACAAAAACAACGATCCGGTCTATTTCCTTTTCAACAACCGTCAGAACACAACGAAACGAGGCAAAGCACAAAGAGCTTTGGGAAATGCTTGGGAAACATCGCAAAACGGACTGAGGCAGTTCACGAAGTTCCTGAAGAAATCCACAGCTCAAAGCGTGGAGACGACAGTGGACGTCCTGAAAGAGCGACTCCGGCTGGAGACCTGTGTCAGAATGAGTCAAAACCCAGACCGGTTCTGCTCCTGTGTTGGATGGAGGTCGGAGGAGCTGCGAGCGGTGGAACAGCTCCGAGAAGAAGCGCTGGCTCTGGGTCTAAACCGTGAAGAGTGGGTCTCAAAGGCCTACGAACACATCCTGAAGCTGCAGGACGTGGCTCTGAACGTCGACTCTCTGTCCACATACGTCCACCTCGACTTCCTCATCGAGAAAACACAAGGAGACGCCGTCAAAGTCCAGAAACTGCAGGAAATTAAACTGAGGATGGACTCAAGAACCAGACACGGACTGTTATACCTGAACATGGCCGAAAACACTCTTTAATCCATTTCATCTGCTTTAGTCACCAATAAATCAAAGTGTGAGTTTAGATCAGAACATGCTTTAGTTCAGTTTTTGTGCTTCACTCCATGAACCTCACACATTTCCTCAATTCATGATTTTTCTTTTTTTGCCACAAAAAACACTAAAAGAGACAAATCCAGCTTCAAACTCACATGTGACTCTTTTATTAAGTATCTGTAATAGATTGTTGATCTAAATATGTTGATGTTTTTGCAGATAATCTGTGTTTTGTCTCTGTTTAAGAACCAATTAAAATACATTTGAACATTATTTGACTCATTTTCTGGTCTCCTGTTAGCTACTCTAATAAACATGTGACCTCTGTGTGTAGGGTGTATAGGCTCTTATCATTAACAATAAAGAAAAGTCCATGTCCTGCCCCTGTTCTGACCGGAAGTGATAAGAGCCTTGATGAGCCCAGCTCAGTCAGAATGAAAGTGAAACTGCTTGAGTCTTTTACAGTAAACCCTCTCATTTCTGATCAACGACCTTTAACAGTGAGGCCTGAGCAGAATAAAGCCATTGTTTATCTGCCGTTTACCTGCTGTCATCAGTTAACGGTTCCTCTTTTGATTGATTGGCTTTACTTCACTAAACAATATGAAAACGATGTGTTTGTGATAAATATTATTATATTATTTCAGGTAAAGGTGTAAATACAGAAAGAGACTCAAATATGTATCGACCCGAGCAGCAGCTAACCTCTGAACACAGTAATGTTAGGTTAAATATCAGAGTCTAAATAACAGGCTTATTCTACAGATAATAATTAAATATTTTCAGGCTCCATTTGAGATGAAACAGGTTCAGGATGAAAACATTAGAACTGTTCATGTTTCTCTTTGGTTCAAACCAGTTTAGTGAATGTTATCTTCCATCCTTTTGTCAAATAGAGAATAGTTTAATTTTATTTTAGATTTTCTGAGCTGTGCTTGTGTTACAGAAGATTTTTATTTTAATTAGTACATCTTAGTTTTCTTTCTCCATTAAATAAAACTAGTTTTTAACAGATGTGAAAGTGTTAAAACCAGCCAATAGCACTACTTTGTTTCTGCACAGAGCTTTCAGGATTCAATAAGAGTCGATAAAGAATCTGAAAGCAGAGTCTGATGAAAGTGGAACTTAAACCTTTTTGCTAATGTTCTAGGCTCTTGTTTATGATCAAGGCTGAATGTGGAGAAAGTGTTCTGATCTGAACTACACCCTTCACACACTCTGAGTCAGACTCAAGCACAGAACCAACTCACAATAAGACATTTACAGATCGTCTCAAGGCTTTAAATCTCCTCCGTCTCAGAATAATTCAAGTATAAAGCAGTAACTGGTCTAATCCTTCAGAAACTGATCTGAGAACAGAACGAGGGAGGTTCAGACCACAACACTGAGACACTTCCTGCTCATTTCCTGCAGCACTTTGTATCTGCTGTTTCTGTAACTGAGGCTGATTCTGTGAAATCATGTGACCACAGACCCCTCCCACTCCTCACTATAAACCCACATACCCCTCCTCACTATGAACCCACATACCCCTCCTCACTATAAACCCACATACCCCTCCTCACTATAAACCCACATACCCCTCCTCACTATAAACCTACAGACCATTCCATGATGAATGAGAGATACACATATTACCTGCATTCTTCTTTCATTCAGTTCAACACAAAGAATCACAAAACAAAATGTGAACAAAAACATGACACACGTGAACATACAGTATTCAATATTCAGAACTGATCAGGCTAAAGGGTCACCAGATCAGGCTAAAGAAGGATCACCAGATCAGGCTAAAGAAGGGTCACCAGATCAGGCTAAAGAAGGGTCACCAGATCAGGCTAAAGAAGGGTTGCCAGATCAGGCTAAAGAAGGGTCACCAGATCAGGGCTAGTGAATGGGGTTGCCAGATCAGGCTAAAGAAGGGTCACCAGATCAGGCTAAAGAAGGGTCACCAGATCAGGCTAAAGAAGGGTCACCAGATCAGGCTAAAGAAGGGTCACCAGATCAGGCTAGTGAAGGGTCACCAGATCAGGCTAGTGATGGGTTGCCAGATCAGGCTAAAGAAGGGTCACCAGATCAGGCTAAAGAAGGGTCACCAGATCAGGCTAAAGAAGGGTCACCAGATCAGGCTAAAGAAGGGTCACCAGATCAGGCTCATTGAGTGGGTTTGCCAGATCAGGCTAAAGAGGGTCACCAGATCTAGCTAAAGAAGGGTCACCAGAATCAGGGGTCTAAAGGAAGGGTCACCAGATCAGGCTGCAATGAAGGGTCACCAGATCAGTGCTAATGAAGGGTCACCAGATCAGGCTAGTGAAGGGTTGACAGATCAGGCTAAAGAAGGGTCACCAGATCAGGCTAAAAGAAAGGGTCACCAGATCAGGCTAAAGAAGGGTCACCAGATCAGGCTAATGAAGGGTTGACAGATCAGGCTAAAGAAGGGTCACCAGATCAGGCTAATGAAGGGTTACAGATCAGGCTAATGAAGGGTCACCAGATCAGGCTAAAGAAGGGTCACCAGATCAGGCTAAAGAAGGGTCACCAGATCAGGCTAAAGAAGGGTCACCAGATCAGGCTAATGAAGGGTCTTCCATCAGGCTAGTGATGGGTTGCCAGATCTGAGGCTAAAATATCACTCTCACAGTGTAACAAGTGTAAGATCAGGCTAATTTTCAAATCTAAGTTTGTTTCTGTCGACTCTAACTCCTCGGCCACATCTGCATTTAACCACATATTTGAAATACTGTAATCCTGACATTTTATAATGTTTTACATGAAAACTAAATAAATGAAGGCTACCAAAGTACAGGGAAACAGGTTGAGTGTGATTGAAGTTGATGAACATATACAATACATTTTTATTACACTTTTATGGAAGGGAACATTTTGTGCCAAAGGTTAAAGAGTGTTTGTTCATTTTGAAGGAGCCACGAGGCTTAAACAAGACACAAGTTACACAAGTATTGAATAATGTGTTTAGATTAGATTCACACACACTCACACCTGGGGCAGGTGGAGGTGGGCTGCCATACACCAGGCGCTCAAGCCTTCTCCAACCACCACCAAACTCACCTCTACAATCACACACATTCATACAGGTGGGTGAAGTGTCTCGCCCAAGGACAGTATGAACAGGAGGGAGCGGGAATCGAACCGCCAACCTTCCGGTTATTGGACAACCTGCTCTACCAACTGAGCCCCACAACAAAAAACAAGGCGACAAAATGCAAAATCTCATCAGAAGTGAACAAAGCAGAAAGTGCAGAATGTTTAAGAAGATGCATGAGTTTATTTCTTTATGACACTTTCACTTTGCAGCAGGGTCAGAGGTCATTCAGGAGGTTATATATGAGCAAATACTGACGGCTACACTGCCTTTAGAAGGACACACATATAGTTTAATGTTTCAGGATTTGGTTTTGAATAAACAAGATCATCTGCTTTTATTATAATTTAACCCTCAACAATTATTCACCTTCATCAGTTTGTGTTTTAAACCAAAGACTCACCATCCATAATGAGTTTATCTGGAGGCTGCTGTTTCTGTAACTGAGGCTGATTCTGTGAAATCATGTGACCACAGACCCCACCCACTCCTCACTATAAAACCCACTGAGTCCGGGTCTGAACCACTGAGTCCGGGTCTGAACCACTGAGTCCGGGTCTGAACCACTGCTGAAGACACAGAAAAGGTAAGATCTGCTCTAAACGGGGTTTATCTGATGTAACAAAAAACAGGTGACAAAATGCAGCATCTCACCAGAAATGAACAGCAGCAAGTGCAGAACGTTGAGTTCAAACAGTTTAAGGAGATCTATGTCGTGACTGTGACGATGGATATTTAGACTTTAACAGGTTATGGTTTTGTCATTTAAAACATAATGTAAAGTTGTGTTACTACAGGTCATTATGATTTAAAATGTTGTATTATTATTAACATTTCTTTCTCAATGATTTCATTTGCTTATATTGTTTATAAAATTAACAAATTTTGTTATATATGTATATTATATTGCATTAAAAGGCATTGTATAATAATCTAATATGATGAACTAGATTATATATGAAGCATATTTAATGTACATTGCAGTAGGGCTACAGTATAGTATTGGATATTACACTACATTACTTTAATAAAAATATGTTTAGGATTTTTCAATCATCACTTTTTATTTCGATCTAATCCTCAACAATAACTCACCTTCATCCGTTTGTGCACGTTTGAAACCAGAGTGTTTTCTCACACTGCTGTGCTTTAGCGCCACCTACAGGACTCTGGAGATATTGTTTTAGTATTTTTAAGGAGCACATTAAATGATGGCAGAAGTACCTCGAGACAAAGTGTATCTTGTTTTATTTCACAGTAAAAAGTTCATTAAAGACATGAACAGCTCAAACACATCCAGGAATCAGATTGTGATAAAAAGCATGAGGATGAATTCTTTTAGAAGTGAGATGCTTTGGGATCATCCATCGATTACAGATATTTACACACTCTCTTGTTTATAATATGTTTGTGTCTGTTTGACGTTTGTGAAGCTGAAGAGTGTTGTTTATTTCATCCTCAGAGCGAGAGACTCCAGCCAACTTTATCCTGAAGTTCAACCAGAAAAACGTGAGTCTATCAGAAACTTTAATATTATTATTCGTATAATAAACCAGAGTCCTATAGACCATGATGTAAAGCTTCTATTGATATGTTAATAAAGGCCAACTTCAACAGTGTAATTACCGTGTAACTAACTGTAGCTGTCGTCTAAAGAGGCTCTTTCCTGGTATTTATGGGCTACAGACTTTATTACATTATTACATACATCACATTATTTATCGATGAAGATATTCATCTAAATGAACAGTAATTTCCTGGATTTTTCTGATACAGACTTTTTAGGCTTTTTTAGGTTTCACTCTGTGTTAGTTACACATTAATTACAGGCCTTAGAGCGTCGTTACAGAACAAACTGCTGTTTAATGGTTTAATCATTCGGTCACTGCTTTATTTTTTAGTATTTTCTGGGTTTTGTCATTTTGCCCTCGACTCCTGACCCCAGGCCTGGCTCTGGGGTCAGGGGTCGAGGGTCAGGTGGTTGCTGGAGGGAGTATTAGGGACGGGGATGAGTGGATTGGACCCGAGTCAAAGGCCTCGACTCGGGTCCAATCCCTAAACACAGAAACATTCAGTAAATAGAAACTGTGAAGATTCTTTTCGCTCTTTTACTTTTGTGAATCCACTCACATTTACTTCCTGCTGCTCCTCGTGTTTTGGACGTGTTCACCACAGAATAAAACCCTGGACTCACGGCTGTGCTTTGAAATGCTGTCATTGTTTTTGCCATTAATTTGTAAAAGACATGCTCCAAACTGCTTTGAACCCTGGGTCGAGTGCATTCTCCCGAGGCTCATGGTGGAAGCATCGTCTGAACCACAAACCTGCTCCTGTTCAAACTTAGTTAACATTATTACATTATTAGTTACTTATTTACACAGCGCTTAGCTTCCTCACTATTTCACATGTTTTAAGACTTGCATGTCCAGATTTAATAACACTCTTTACATGTTTTTTCTTCCTCAGGGAAAAATGTCTAGTTTTAAGAGCTACATTTTGGAAAGCAACAGGCTCGACAATGGGCCCCCGGTCTGTTATCAGCTGCAACTACAGAGAGTCAATCTGGACAAACTGTCAGATGCAGAATCCAAACTCAGAAGATTTACTGTTGGAAAAAAGAATCCTGCAAGTCCAAACAGAACCATCCTCCTCGTGGGAGCGACCGGAACAGGAAAATCTACTCTGATCAATGCCTTGGTGAACTTTGTGATGGGAGTGAAGTATGACGACAAAGTGTGGTTTGAGATCATTGTCGGTGACAAGGACCGTCCTGAGACCGACAGTCAGACCTCTGAGGTCTCTGTTTATGAGGTGTTTGGATTCGAGGGAGTAACGGTCCCTTACTCTCTGACCATCATCGACACTCCCGGATACGGAGACACCAGAGGAATCGAATACGACGACATTGTGACCAAGAAACTCCAAGACCTGTTCTGTTCCCCTGAAGGAGTGGATGTGATCGATGCAGTGGGTCTGGTCCTGAAGGCCACAGAGAACCGACTGGACGAGAGAATGGCCTACATCTTCAACTCAGTCACGTCTCTCTTTGGTAAAAACATGGAGACCAACATCGTGGCCATGATGACCCACTCAGACGGGATAAAGCCCAAAAATGCCCTTCGAGCTCTTGATGATGCAAAGATTAAATGCGCCAGAGATCAAAACATGGAACCAGTCCATTTCCTCTTCAACAACCGCCAAAAAGAGATCATCGAACACGGAAGAAGTGCTGAAAGAGCCGCACGAAATGCATTTGAAACATCGGAGGATGGTATGATAGAATTTGCAGAATTTCTGGGAAAATCTCAACCTCAAAACCTAAAGACGTGTGTTGAAGTAATGAAGGACAGAATCCGACTGACGGCCTGCATGCAGAACTTAAAGGAACGTGTTGGAACCATTGAAATGAAACAGGAGGCCATTAAAAAGACCAGAGAAGAACTGTTAAAGTATGAACAAGAGATGAGAGAGAACAAGAACTTCACCTTCCAGGAAACAGAAACCTACAAAGAGAAGGAGGACATTGACGACTGGTGGGATAACAAAGCTGTCACCTGCACAATCTGTGAAGAGAACTGCCATTACCCAGGATGCACTTGGGCCTGGGGTCCTTCCTGGTGTGAGGTCATGAAAGATGGTAGATGTACTTCCTGTTCTGGGAAATGTTCAGCAGAAAGACACGTGAAAGAAGGCTGGAAGTATGTGACAAAGAAAAGAACCGTGACAAAGACCAAAGCAGAAATGAAGGCCAGGTTTGACAAGAACAAAGCAGAGAGTAAGAAGAAGAGCAGTCTGTTGGAGGATCTGGAGGAAGAAATGGTGGAGCTTCAACAAACCAAAAACCAGTGTCTCGACAAGGCCTTTGACATCATCGAACAACTGGAGAAGATGGCCCTGAATGTGGACGCAGTGTCCACTTTTGTCCATCTGGACTTCCTCATCGAGAAGATGAAGGAGAAGAGAGACGCAGAGAAGGTCCAGAAACTGGAAAGAATGAGAGACCGAATGGATAAGAAGAACAAGGCTGGAGCCCTGTACCTGATGAGATCTCTCTTTAAACGTTAAACATAGATTCAGCCTCATTCTGCAGAAGTCACCACATTTAAATAATGATAGTAAGAAGTCTACACAGCCTTTGATTAAGCGCATTATCACAAAACTGAAATGTTTCAGTAGATTAGCTTTTCTGCTTTTTATCAGCTGTTAGCATTTAGATCATAATGATGTTTACTGATTGTTTCATGTAACTCTGTCTGTCATACTTTTACATTTAACTCGTGCTAAACCTGTATTAAATCTTTGTACGGAGTGTATTTAGTGATTTCATCTCTTTATGTCATGAGTGAATCTGTTCTGTACCAATATACTTCAATAAAACGTGTGAAATGACCATGTCTTGTTATTTAGAATTTATTTTAATATATAGAGATTTTTTAAACTTTTTTATTTAGATTGCATTAATGACATAATATTTAAATTAATGATTACTCACCATTTAATATTTTAAAATGATTGCAGATTAACCCAGTTTATAGAAAACTATAAAAATTGATTTTTACAATCTATTTAATTCCACAGTAGGAATAATTAAAGAGACTAATAAATAAATAAATAATTATATATATTATACAAAAGTTAATTTATCAGATAAAAATATTAAACAAGTTCTGGTTAATATTGTTTAATTCATTATTAATATTCGTTATTAATTAGATTAATGTATAAATATATTTTAAGAAACAAAACTAAAAATACTAATCTAATTGGAATTCCACATTTAGGTTTTTTTTCTTTTTAATTTAATTTTAAGTAAAACTATATCGAGTTCATAAGCCAGGACTTTTTTTTAACTCTCAGCAAAGCAGGCAAAATAAAGATTACAAAAAGTCAATAATCTTTATAATATATTTAAGGTGAGACAAATAGCTCCCTCTTCTGGACATTCCTCTTAATGACAGGTTTGAATCCCAACAACAGCAGGATTAGTTTTTGTTCTTTTTGACCACGTTTTTGTTGTGATTTTTAATAAACTTCAGAGAGACAGGTTTGGGACAACAGCAGGTCCAGTAAACAGGTCCGTACTGTTTCCTCCAGAATCCTCAGTAATGAAAAGGTAACAGCAGTGTTCATTTCAACGTTTCCTCACAGAACTGTATATTATTTGTTTTGTAATGGAGGGTTTTCTGTCTGGAGAGAGTCTGTGCTGCTGTGAGACCAGTCAAACACATCCTCTTTACATTTTGTTGAAAAGTTATATTAGTGAAAGTCCTGGTGATGTTGTTTTTGGACAAACCTTATGAATGATCCCACTGAGACTAAAAAGTGTAAAATTAGCTTCCATCTTAAATAATGTGTAGGGTGTGAAGTGTGATCTATATGAAGATAAAGTGGGGTTTAATAAAAGCAAATTCAGGTTTCAATTTGGGGAATGATGCCATCTAGTGTTTATTGTAAGGGATTGTAATAGATGAGAACCTCTATTCAGGAACAGAAAACCTTGGACAATCACATGCTCCAAAAAGGAGCGCTCCCATTGGTCGACACTTGTCACATGACGTTCCAGGAAGTTTAATAGCTGCAGATAAAGTGTATTTTCAGCTGAATATGTCTTTTAACAGAGAAACAGCTGAAAAAAGAAAAGCATCAACAGAGAAAAGGGAGACAACGTAAAACACAGATAAATACTGTCAATTCAATCACGTAATGTTTAACAATTTTTTTAACCCTATGCAATTATTTCTATCAAGTTACATTTCACATTTTCTCATTTGTACAGACTTTTGTAATTGAGTAAATTATTACCTGTAAGTGCTTAACACTGTAAACAATTAACTTTTGCCTAAATTCAAAAGATAAATCAATGATTTATTTTTTTGCCAAACACAGACAGAGAAAAATCTGACAAACAAAACGAATTTCAACAAAAATGTACCAAAGGATAAAGCCAGCGCGACCAGTGTCTGCTGTGAGAGAAACCTTCTTAGACATTTAGTCGAATAGTGCTTGGTGGCTAGCTCCTGAGCTAAAGCTAAAGGGAACGAAGCTGGAACAAAGGTACATTAAGCCTTAATATGGTAGAAACCATAAACAAATTATTATTTTATTCATATACACTCTAAAAAGAAGCACTAAACTTGTAGAAATGTATTATTATATATTTATTATTATCACACACACACAATTACACCTAAGTCCAGGTGTAATTGAGCTCTACGTTGAAGCTACTCAAGTAACAAGTGTGTTACACTTACAATAATCAAATATAGATGGATTTTCATAAAAGTAAAAAACAGACAAAACACTGAGACATGAAACTGTTCACAAAATCAAAAGCTTTATTTAAGATATTTTGTTAATTTATTCATTCAAGATATTATTGAATATTTCAACAAATCACCTTTTACTGAAGACACACATTGATGAGTAACAACTGTAGAGATCACACAGGGACATGATCTGTCTCTGAGACACATGTAAAGAACAGGAGATTAATACAGAAACAGGAATTATACATCAAACATGGATTACACGCTATTCTAATAAAAATCTGTTAGTCAAAATAAAAACTCGTCATTTCATGGTGTATTTTATAACATATTTACTAAACAAAAGAATAATCAAATGGTTTTGATCGTCACATAATGGTAATGTACAGGCAGCTCTTTATATGAAGCATGTTTTATTGGATTCATTAGTGGAGGTGTTTGTGTTAACACATTGTTGGGGTTTTTTTTTCTATTCCTCTTTATAACTGCACAGCGCTCTTGTGAAAAAAACAACAATCACATGAACTAAATGATTATTTATCAAGAAAATAACCCTCACTGCTGATATTTATATCAGCTTTAATATGAAGACAATATTCTGAACTGTTCAGTAAATTAAAGACTTAATGTTCAAACTCACAGTGAATGTGCAGAGATCAAAGATGGAACTACAGCTACAACTATAAAAGCACATCAGAGTGTATTTCTCTTTCTCTTTGGCTTCTGTTTATTGCACTTTTTACATATTTGCTCTTCCAGTATTTTGTCTGTTTTCAGGTACAGGGCTCCAGCCTTGTTCTTCTCATCCATTCGATCTCTCATTCTTTCCAGTTTCTGGACCTTCTCTGCGTCTCTCTTCTCCTTCATCTTCTTGATGAGGAAGTCCAGATGGACAAAAGTGGACACTGCGTCCACATTCAGGGCCATCTTCTCCAGTTGTTCGATGATGTCAAAGACCTCGTTAAGACACTGGTTTTTGGTTTGTTGAAGTTCGATCATTTCTTTTTGCAGATTGTTCAACATTTGTTGCCTTTCATCTCTCTTTGTTTTATTTTTTTCATGTCTTTTTTTCATTTCCTCATTTGTCTTTTCTACTTTTCTGAATTTGGTCACATATTTCCAATCTACTTTCTCATGTGTTTCCACTGAGCAGTTGCAGTCAGGACATGTCTTATTTTGAATGACTTCCTTGTTGCTTCTGAAGTTAAGACAGGTCTCTTCACATTTGTTGCAGCAAAAGAATTTACTGCTTGACATAAAATGTGATAAAACTCCTGCATCAACAGGCTCTTTGTCTTTGTACATTTCTATTTCTTCTGTGCTGAAGTTCTTGGTGAGCTCCATCTTTAGCTCATATTTCTCTAAAGCCTCCTGAGTCTGCTGGATTTCCTTCTCCTTCAGAGTAATCAGCTCTACTTGTTTGTGCAGGTTCTGGATGTAATCTCTCAGTTTGATTCGCTCTTTGAGGACATTCTTAGTTTCTGTCAGACTCTGAGCTTTACTCTGTTGCAGAAACTCTGTGAAGTCTGAGATGTTTCTCGTTGTGGTTTCATTTGCCAGTTCCAGGTATTTAGAGCCATCTGTTCTGTCGTCTCTCTGACAGTTGTCAAACAGAAAGTGCACAGGCTCATTGTTCTCAATCCTGGCACATTTTATTCTGGCTGCATCGAGAGCATGTAAAGCATTGGTTGGTTTTCTTCCGTCTGAGTGAGTGATGAGAGCCACTATGTTTCTCTCCATGTTTTTACCAAAGAGAGACGTGACTGAGTTGAAGACGTAGGCCGTTCTGTCGCTGAGTCGATTCTCTGACGCCTTCAGGACCAGACCCACTGCATGGATCTGTCTAACTCCATCGTCAGAGCTGAGTAACTCCAGTAATCTTCCAGCCAGGAGTTGGTCTTTCTCAGGTCCTCGAGTGTCTCCGAACCCTGGAGTGTCTATAACCGTCAGGCTCAGGTCTCCCTCAAAGATCTCATACAGAGTCACGTCTGACGTCTGACTGTCCCACGGACTCCTTTGTTCTTTTTCTGTGATTTCAAACCAGAGGTCTTCTTCCCATTTCACTCCAATGGAGAAGTTGAACAGAGCGTTGATGAGAGTAGACTTTCCACTTCCAGTTTCTCCCACCAGTAAAACTGTCTTGTTGTTTTCTAGGATTTGTTGCCAATAGTGTTTCTTTTCAGAGTTCCTGTTTTCTCTTTTCTTGTAACCAGCCGCAAGACCTTGGGAGACTTTTCACGAACGACAGCATTATTGAATAGAATTGTCAGGTATTTGTCTGGCACTGACCTGGAAAGCAAAAGGAAAATCTTGTTCTCAAACCATTTACGTTAAGTTTACTCTTTTAAATATTGTGTCCAATGGTTGGCTCTAAAACTGGTTCAGAAAATACTATAAAAAAAATCACAGCTGAACAAATCTCTTATGAACAAATATAATGTACAGATATATACAGTGCTTTTTTTTTTACACATTTGTCCCAATTAAATGTTTCAGATCAAATAAATTCAAATACTACAAATCTTTGAGACTCCATCCAACCACAGAGAGAGACATTATCCACAAATGGAGACAATATGGAACCTTCCAGGAGTGACTCTGACCAAAAGTACCCCAAGAACACAGCAACGACTTACACAAGAGGTCAACAAGAGCCCACAAAAACATCTAAAGAACTGCAGGCCTCACTCGTCTCAGTTAAGGTCAGAGTTCATGCCTCAATCATAAGAAAGAGACAGAAACCACCACTGACCAAAAATAACATAAAGGCTCGTCTCACTTTTACAAAAAAACATCTTGATGATCCCCAAGACTTTTGAGAAAAGATTCTGTGACGAGACAAAAGTTGAACTTTTTGGAAGGAGTCTGTTCCGTTCCATCTGGAGGAAAAGTAACAGATCATTTCACTAAAAGAACATCATCAACAGTAAATATGGTGGTTGTAGTGTGATGTTCAGGACCTGGACGACTCACTGTGATCAATAGAACCATTCTGCTCTGGACCAAATAATCCTGAAGGAGAATGTCCTCCATCAGTTCATGACTGGAGCTGAAGCAGGACAATGATCCAGAACACACCAGTCCACCTCTGAATGGTTCAAATAAACTAAATGAAGGTTTAGGACTGGACTAGTCACAGTCTGGACTTGAATCTGATTGAGATGCTGTGGTCTGACGTTAAAAAGACTCCAATGAGTCTGAATTAAAACAATTCTGTAGAAGATTGACCAGGTTCCTTCAGAAATGAGACAGACTCTGAGTCTGTTTCTCAAACATTTGATGCAGTAATTGTTGCTGAGACACAACCAGTTATTAGGTTTAGGGGGTAATTACTTTTTCACACAGGACTAGGTAGACTCTTAGAGCTTTTTTCCCTTAGTAAATTAAATCAACCCTTAACAACTGCATTTTCTACTGCTTAGTCCCATTGGGGGTCACGGGGCTGGGGCCTAGCTTTGGGCCTTAGGAGAGGTGCGCCCTGGACAGTGGCCAGTTGGTCTGACACTTAGAGATGAACATTGTCAGACAAATATATATATAATATTTATAATATTAACATTTGTTTAATCTGAAACAGTTAAGTTTGACAAATGTGCAAAAAAAAGAAGGAAATCAGGAAGGGGGCAAATACTTTTTCACAGCACTGTATCTGCAAATGAGTAATAATTAATAGGTGTTAAAATGTTAAGATATTCCACAATTCTCTATAAAACACACAAGAAATATGAATTCTGATGATACCACAATAACAATATTTAGCCTAAAGTCAGAGAAGTCACTGATGTGGAAATATATAATTGTGATAGGACATGCTACTGTCGCACAAAAAAACGTTTGAAGTCTCATTTTCTTCAATAACAATATTATTGCTTTTTTTTTAAAGAAATTTTGTACTGGATTATTCACATTTTTATCCTAATAACTGTCTCAGGTACAGGGCTCCAGCCTTGTTCCTCTCATCCATTCGGTCTCTCATTCTTTCCAGTTTCTGGACCTTCTCTGCGTCTCTCTTCTCCTTCATCTTCTCGATGAGGAAGTCCAGATGGACAAAAGTGGACACTGCGTCCACATTCAGGGCCATCTTCTCTAGTTGTTCGATGATGTCAAAGACCTCGTTAAGACACTGGTTTTTGGTTTGTTGAAGTTCGATCATTTCTTTTTGCACATTGTTCAACATTTGTTGCCTTTCATCTCTCTTTGTTTTATTTTTTTCATGTCTTTCTTTCATTTCCTCATTTGTCTTTTCTACTTTTCTGAACTTTTCCACATATCTCTGATCATCTTTCACATGATCTTTCTCTGGACATTTCCCAGAACAGACAGTACATTTACCATCTTTAATGACTTCACACCAGGAAGCATTTCGGGCCCAAGTGCATCCTGGGTAATGACAGTTCTCTTCACATTTTGTGCAGCAGAGGGCACCACTGAAGAAAATTAAACCTATCTTATCAACAGGCTCTTTGTCTTTGTACATTTCTATTTCTTCTGTGCTGAAGTTCTTGGTGAGCTCCATCTTTAGCTCATATTTTTCTAAAGCCTCCTGAGTCTGCTGGATTTCCTTCTCCTTCAGAGTAATCAGCTCTACTTGTTTGTGCAGGTTCTGGATGTAATCTCTCAGTTTGATTCGCTCTTTGAGGACATTCTTAGTTTCTGTCAGACTCTGAGCTTTACTCTGTTGCAGAAACTCTGTGAAGTCTGAGATGTTTCTCGTTGTGGTTTCATTTGCCAGTTCCAGGTATTTAGAGCCATCTGTTCTGTCGTCTCTCTGACAGTTGTCAAACAGAAAGTGCACAGGCTCATTGTTCTCAATCCTGGCACATTTTATTCTGGCTGCATCGAGAGCATGTAAAGCATTGGTTGGTTTTCTTCCGTCTGAGTGAGTGATGAGAGCCACTATGTTTCTCTCCATGTTTTTACCAAAGAGAGACGTGACTGAGTTGAAGACGTAGGCCGTTCTGTCGCTGAGTCGATTCTCTGACGCCTTCAGGACCAGACCCACTGCATGGATCTGTCTAACTCCATCGTCAGAGCTGAGTAACTCCAGTAATCTTCCAGCCAGGAGTTCATCTGCTCGTCCTGTGTCTCCGAACCCTGGAGTGTCTATAACCGTTAGAGAGAAACCCAGGGCTTCTCCATTTATCTCATACAGAGTCACATCTGACGTCTGACTAACACTTGGAATCTGGTTTTCGTTTATTTCAAACCAGACGTCATCCTTCCACTCAATACCGACGGCAAAGTTATACAGAGCATTGATAATAGTTGACTTTCCAGCTCCTGTTTCTCCCACAAGTAGTACAGTTTTACTTTCCCTGTTGGGTTTTTCGTCACCTATCGTCTTCTTTAACAAAGTTCCTATCATCTGTGTCTTTGGGACCAGTCTGTAAACCTGAGGAGATCCCTCTGAGATCACAGCATTTTCATAAATAAGATTCTTGAATTGTAGTGAGACATTACGGTTCCTGAAAAGAAAAGAAAGGAGTGCACACTTGACCTTCTATAATTACATATTCAACTACATGTGTTTGCTGTCCTACAGAAACTAAATTCTGTTTGAATTACTCAAAGCGAAAAGGAACCGTGAACCCTCTTGATACGTGTGTGAATCAAAAAGGGAAGCATGCCTTTGACAATAAATGTTTTTTCCATCTTTACGTTTGAAATGCAGCCCTGACCCTTGAGAACACTCTGGAAGCACCTCTACACTTTAAAGAACAGATCCCTGCTATCAGTAAACTCTCAGAGTGGGCTCAGAATGCTGCTCTGTCCCGAGTTTAAGCCCACCCCATTTAAACATAAATATACTCATGGTTGTCATGTGTTGTTACTTACATTGCCATTGTGATGAAGAGATGTCAAGCTCCAAATCACGATCACACTTCAGTGTTCAGCAGTTTGGTCTGAGGATGGGATTTAAAGTCAATATCTTCAAACACAGTAATAAACTGAGAAAGAGTAATAAATCATTGATACAATTGTGTTATTGTATTATTACATGTAATAGTGGTATTAACCCTTTAAGCGCTAAATGGTGAGAAAATCTATAAAAAAATTTTTTGCTTTTGTAAGGTACAAAAAAAACAAACTAAATAAATAAATCAACAGCAATAATACATTCAAATTCAGTGAGGACAAAGGTCACCAGACAGTAATCATAATGTAATTATTGACATCTGGTGCTTCTTTTTACACTGTCAAAGTGTTTGTTAGTTTGTTCTTGCTCTTGCTTCTTTATTTGCTCATTCTTCATTTGAGAAAATAGAGGAAGGTTGCTGCCGACTCTGACTCCGGGGGCGACCTTTTTATTCTCGGAAAACTACGGGTGAGTCATGATAGCCTCGTTGAGGGTGTGTTGTAGCGGGGACGAGCGGTGTTTCTGGCCTTTCTGCTGAACCTGTGCTGACATTTTCTGACCGTTTACAAAAGACTGGAAGTGGAAGAGGCCGGTGTGGGAGCAGAGAACGGCGAGGGAGAGACCTGTCACCCACGAGTGGTAAATGTGATGAAGCAGCGGCGCCACATGCTGCGGACTCTGACTCCGAGGGACCCTCTGAACTACGGGAGGGTGAGGACAGCAGCGCCAGCGAAGGTACCAGTGAAGGTACCAGTGAAGGTACCAGTGAAGGTACCAGTGAAGGTACCAGTGAAGGTACCAGTGAAGATACCAGTGAAGGTACCAGTGAAGGTACCAGTGAAGGTGTCAGTGAAGGTACCAGTGAAGGTACCAGTGAAGGTACCAGTGAAGATACCAGTGAAGGTACCAGTGAAGGTACCAGTGAAGGAACCAGTGGGGGTGTCAGTGAAGGTGCCAGTGAAGGAACCAGTGGGGGTGTCAGTGAAGGTACCAGTGAGGGTGTCAGTGAAGGTGCCAGTGGGGGTGTCAGTGAAGGTGCCAGTGAAGGTACCAGTGAAGATACCAGTGAAGGTGCCAGTGAAGATGCCAGTGAAGATACCAGTGAAGGTACCAGTGGGGGTGTCAGTGAAGGTGTCAGTGAAGGTGCCAGTGGGGGTGTCAGTGAAGGTACCAGTGAAGGTGCCAGTGAAGATACCAGTAAAGGTACCAGTAAAGGTACCAGTGAAGGTACTCAGTGAAGGTACCAGTGAAGGTACCAGTGAAGATACCAGTGAAGGTACCAGTGAAGGTACCAGTGAAGATACCAGTGAAGATACCAGTGAAGGTACCAGTGAGGTGTCAGTGAAGATACCAGTGAAGGTACCAGTGAAGGTACCAGTGAAGATACCAGTGAAGGTACCAGTGAAGATACCAGTGAAGATACCAGTGAAGGTACCAGTGAAGATACCAGTGAAGGTACCAGTGAAGATACCAGTGAAGATACCAGTGAAGGTACCAGTGAAGATACCAGAGAAGATACCAGTGAAGGTACCAGTGAAGGTACCAGTGAAGATACCAGTGAAGGAACCAGTGGGGGTGTCAGTGAAGGTGCCAGTGAAGGTACCAGTGAAGGTACAAGTGAGGGTGTCAATGAAGGTGCCAGTGAAGGTACCAGTGAAGGTACCAGTGAGGGTGTCAGTGAAGGTGCCAGTGGGGGTGTCAGTGAAGGTGCCAGTGAAGGTACCAGTGAAGATACCAGTGAAGGTGCCAGTGAAGATGCCAGTGAAGATACCAGTGAAGGTACCAGTGGGGGTGTCAGTGAAGGTGCCAGTGATGGTGCCAGCGGGGGTGTCAGTGAAGGTGCCAGTGAAGGTGCCAGTGAAGATACCAGTGAAGGTGCCAGTGAAGGTACCAGTGAATGTGCCAGTGGGGGTGTCAGTGAAGGTGCCAGTGAAGGTATGAGGTTTTGATGAACGTGTTGGCTATACAGGGGAGAGAGATCTGACAAATGCTCATCCAATAGATTTTCTGTCCCTCTTTTTGGATGATTTGTTTTGGAACCTTGTTACAAATGAGACTAACAGATATGCTCACCAGGTTTTAGCCTCAAGCCAGCTGCAGCCACAGTCCAGGTTTCATAAGTGGTATGATGTATCTGTGTCTGAAATGAAAGCTTTCCTGTCTTTGCATCTGTCTATGGGGCTTGTAGAGAAGCCTGAGATTGAGGATTATTGGGCATCATTTTGGCCAGCATACACTCCTGGTTTTGGCAAGGTAATGTCTAGGAACAGATTTGAAAGCATCTTGTCTTTTCTGCATTTTGCCAATAATGACGAGTATGTGAGAAAAGCAGGTCGGGTTATGTTCTACAGTGGTTTATGCACACTGGACAGCATACTGATGCAGCCAGTGGCGTAAGTGCCACCCACGCAGTAGTCCGTGAACTACTCAGTCAATACAAAGATAAAGGGCACGAGGTATACATGGATAGCTTCTACATGTCACCAGCCATTGCCAGTGAATTAGCTGAACGTGACACTGGTTTATGTGGGACAGTAAGGTGCACAAGGCAAGGAATGCCAAGAAGCTTGAGACCCCCTGCCTTACGGTTGAAACAAGGAGATGACCCAGTGTTTCTGAGGAAGGGCAAACTGCTGGCTTGTGCGTGGCATGACACTAAACGCATCACAATGTTATCAACACTTCATGGGAGTGGCTGTGTCCATAAGAGAATCAGAACAAAAAACAGCACAATAAACAGACCAGTGTGTGTTGACAAGTACAACAGCTTTATGGGGGGAGTAGACAGATCTGATCAGAGAATGAAAAACTACTTATTTCCACATCGGTCAAGGAACAACCGCATTTTCAATGCCATTATAAGCATCTGTGTTGTCAACTCACACATCATATATTCTAAGTGTACCCCTGACTCACACAAGTCACTAAAGGCCTTCATCCAGGACATTATGACTGAACTACTGGCAGGTCACACCAAGGTGGAAAGTAGCAAAGGAGACCAGTGTGTGTTGACGATGAGAGAGGCCTGTAATTTTCATCATAGGTTTACCTCAACTATGAGAGACAAAATGAGAAAAAAAAAATCCAGGAAATCACATTGTCTGATTTTTAAAGAATTGATTTGCAAATTATGGTGAAAAATAAGTATTTGGTCAATAACAAAAGTTCATCTCAATACTTTGTTATATACCCTTTGTTAGCAATGACAGAGGTCAAATGTTTTCTGTAAGTCTTCACGAGGTTTTCACACACTGTTGCTGGTATTTTGGCCCATTCCTCCAGATCTCCTCTAGAGCAGTTTTGGGGCTGTCGCTGGGCAACACGGACTTTCAGCTCCCTCCAAAGATTTTCTATGGGGTTTAGATCTGGAGACTGGCTAGGGCACTCTTACGAAGCCACTCCTTTGTTGCCCGGGTGGTGTGTTTGGGATCATTGTCATGCTGAAAGACCCAGCCACGTTTCATCTTCAATGCCCTCGCTGACGGAAGGAGGTTTTCACTCAAAATCTCACGATACATGGCCCCATTCATTCTTTCCTTTACACGGATCAGTCGTCCTGGTCCCTTTGCAGAAAAACAGCCCCAAAGCATGTTTCCACCCCCATGCTTCACAGAAGGTATGGTGTTCTTTGGATGCTACTCAGCTTCTTTCTCCTCCAAACACGACAAGTTGAGTTTTCACACCATATGACATTCCCCCAATCCTCTTCTGAATCATCCAAATGCTCTCTAGCAAACTTCAGACGGGCCTGGACATGTACTTAAGCAGGGGACACGTCTGGCACTGCAGGATCTGAGTCCCTGGGGCGTGGTGTGTTACTGATGGTAGCCTTTGTTACTTTGGTCCCAGCTCTCTGCAGGTCATTCACTAGGTCCCCCGTGTGGTTCTGGGATTTTTACTCACCGTTGTTGTGATCATTTTGACCCCACAGGGTGATCGAGGGAGATCATCAGTGGTCTTGTATCTCTTCCATTTTCTAATAATTGCTCCCACAGTTGATTTCTTAACACCAAGGGGCTTACCTGTTGCAGATTCAGTCTTCCCAGCCTGGTGCAGGTTTCTGGTGTCCTTTGACAGCTCTTTGGTCTTGGCCATAGTGGAGTTTGGAGTGTGACTGTTTGAGGTTGTGCACAGGTGTCTTTTATACTGATACCGAGTTCAAACAGGTGCCATTAATACATGTAACGAGTGGAGGACAGAGGAGCCTCTTAAAGAAGAAGTTACAGGTCTGTGAGAGCCAGAAATCTTGCTTGTTTGTAGGTGACCAAATACTTATTTTACCAAGGATTTTACCAATTAATTCATTAAAAATCCTACAATGTGATTTTCTGGATTTTTTTTTCTCATTCTGTCTCTCATAGTTGAAGTGTAAACCTATGATGAAAATTACAGGCCTCTCTCATCTTTTTAAGTGGGAGAACTTGCACAATTGGTGGCTGACTAAATACTTTTTTGCCCCACTGTAGGTGCGTGTGTGTAGTACCAGGGGCTGGGCCCGGATACAGACTCTGTGTGAGGCTGTGACAGGACCTTGGGCACAGACCAGAACGCAGCTCCATGATCCGGCTTACAGCCACGGCCTCACACGAAGTCTGGGTCCAGTCAAAACGGGCTAGAAAGAGCGAAACAAGACGCACTGAGCCCCACGGTTGCCCCCGCTCACCTCTCCAACACGTGCACCCACCATTAAGACCCCTCCTGGGTTGTTGCCAATCCACGGGCATGCTGGAGTTTCGTGCCCATGGTACTCCAGACACATCAGTCTTTACTGATGTGTCTGGAGTACCATGGGCATTCTGTCCTGATGCTAGGCTGATGGAGCTGTGTTCTGGCCAGCCCCCCTCATGTTTACTGGGGGCCTGGGGGAGTCCAGTCTCGCTCTTTTTAACCGGTTTTGAGTGGATCCAGACCCCGTCTGAGGCCGTGGCTCTAACCCAGGCTCATGGAGCTTGGCCCTGGCTTCAACTTTATTTTAGACGGGGGCAGTCACACGGGGGAGCCAGCGACCAGCAATAAACCTCTGCGCCTAAAGGGTTAACATTGAGACATATAACGTACAAACCAATCTATTCAAAATTAGATTTTTTATTTAGTTATATTATTGTAAATCTGTGATAAAAATATTAAAAGTGCTTGAATAATGACACTACCGTCCTGTCTCCACAAGGTTTACTTTAAAACTTTGTTCAAAACTGTCAATAAAAGACTTGAATCAAGTCCAACTGTTTCTCTTCCTCCTTTTTCTTTTTTGATTTGCTGATGATTATGGTTTTGTTGCAGCTTATGAAAGGAATTTCTGCAGAGTTTTTTTGTCATATTTTGAATCTAATGTCAGTTCTATTACAGGTCTATTGTACAACACTGACACCAGGCTCCGTCTGGGACCATCCAGATAAAACTGGAAAAGCACAAAAAAACTGCTTTAAAATCATCATATATAAATATTTGTATCTGCATATGTAACACCCTGTGTGTGTTGTTTCTCTTTCTCTCTGCGTTGTGTTCTGGGTGTAGCGATAGACGACTGAGTCAGGATTGAGTTGACTGTCTTTACTCTCCTGTTTAAGATCACAAAATACAAAACTGCTGTGAGTGACTCCTGGGTCCAAGACACCTCACTTTACAACAAACATAAGATCAAAAAACAAAAGGAATCAGTGAAAAAGTCTGTGAAGTGGTGCTGATTTAAGCTAACTTAGTTACACTGGAGAACATTAGCTCATGTATAAAATGTGAATTAAACAAACATCTCATTTGACCATTCATGAACAAAGGAAATATGTTTCTGGGCGTTATACGAGACAAACCCTTCATTTTCATCACATAAATCACTCGGGAAAAATGTTTTATCTGAGGACCCACATTTCATGCGTCTTACCTCCTGCAGCTAGAGACAGCATAAACCCGCTCTTGTGTGCGTCTGGGTAAGAGGCTACGTCGTTTATGTCACTATGTTGAGTGTAAGTGTAATATACCCACAGCTTGGTTTATTCACGGGTACAAATATAACTCATGAATAACTGATTTGGTGGAATTCCCCAAAGTATTATTATTAACCTGTTACACATAAATCTCTTAAACCACTTCAGCTCTGCTCAAAACTACCAAATATTCAATCATTTTCAATCAAGGATTTTACTCCAGTAAATATAATTATTAGTAGTTCTTACCTGTGCTGTTTGTTTCTTAAAGTCCTGCGGCACCAAATAAAGCACTGACTCTTATAAATGTGGAACCAGCAGAACCAGCAGAACAAGGTGAAGTCACGTGATTTCTCTGAATCCATCTCTAACAGAAACTGAAAGACTGTCCGGTTCAAGTTACTTTCAGGTTCTGGGGGTTAGTTGAATTTCTCCCTGGCAGGTTTCTCTGTGTGCTTACTTTCTTATTGCAAAGTTATTTTAGGAGTGGCACAAGAGTTATATACATGAAGTATTTTATATTTATACTGTACATATGGTATTTAAATCAAAATGTACAATGTTTTGGTTTGACTCACCTTGTCTGCCTTTGAAAATTAAATCATAGTTAATGGAGAAATCCCTGTGAAGATTTTCAATATTACAAACCACCGGGTCTGCCCTGAACCTAAAAACTTGGAAGTCATTCAGCCCATATTTGGTTAAAAACTTTAATACTAAATACACTATGAATCCTCCTTTAATGTTCTTCTGGAAGTAAGTAAATGGTAAAATGGTAAAGTAAACGGTCACAGACTCTAGAGGCAAGGTCAACACTGCTGCTGACGCTATTCTCTACAACCTGAGCCACTGTCAATAAAGAAATGGAAAATAGAATCACAAAGGTTAGTAGATTGTCGAGGAGTGACTGGAGAGCTGCTCCTAAAGCTGTGGTTGATTGAAGATTGCCACCAGGTGTGGTCTGTGCAGTCATGGTCCAGGTAGGAAACACTCACAGGAGGAGGGAGGGAGCTTTACATAAACTACATTTAGAAACATAAGTAAAATACAGGATTCAGAAAGAGGAAAGTGCTCATAAAACTCTTGTCATTAGGAACGTAAGGTTTTAGTTGAATTTGAACAGGTTTAATATGAATTTAAACTGGTTTTAGTTGTCTCTGAGCAGGTTTTAGATGGATTTGAACAGGTTTTAGTTGAATTTGAACCTCAGCAGCTCAGAAGCAAAACCTGTCTCTGATTGTGCTGCCCTCTGCTGACAAAACTCACAAATACACACTTTGTTCAAAAGCCACATTTGTTTTTATTTTCATTACAATCACACAATTTTACTTTTACATTTTCAGATTTGTACAGGTTTTAATTGTATTTTAATCAGTTTTTGATGGATTTGAACTGGTTTTAGCTGGATTTGACCATGTTTTAGATGGATTTGAGCAGATTTTAGATGGATTTGAACTGGTTTTAGACAGTTTTAAAGGCCCGTCAGTTTATTTTAATCCTTTAGTGTGAACCCAACTAATTCTAAAAGTTAATGACAGTTTGATTGTAATCAGCAGAAATAGAACTTTAACTGCAGTGACGCTAACGGATTAGCTGCTAACGGACTAGCTGCTAACGGACTAGCGTTAGCGGCTACATTAGCGGCTAATGACAGTGCTCGGTGATGTCCACGACCACGGCCTTCCTCCAGCTGAACAGGAAGTAGCCCATCCCTGCTCCGGCCGCGACGGCGATGCACAGGAAGCCGTTGTAGGTCATGAAGACCAGCATCAGGAAGTAACTGACCACCACCTGGAGCACGTGCAGTAGGGTCTGCAGGAAGTGGGCGGGGCTCAGCATCCTCTGCCTGGAAACAGGAAACAGGACGGTTACACCTGGTTTGGGCCTGGTTTATTTCTAGCTTATTTTGGGAGAGCACAGGGCATTAATTAACTCTAACGCCAACTGAAGTCTACGGTAAATCCAGGAGGAAAACGACAGATCTTAATCACAGAAAATGTCAGTATTTACTTGCGTCGAACGATGGAACTGCTCTTGATGCTGTTATCTCTGAACGTCATGTTGACGTTCACCTGGCTCCGTCTCAGAAGCACCTCTCGACCGATCTTCAGACCCTCGTACAGAGCGGCCAATAGGAACACTCCGATACAGGCCGCTGCCATCTCTGATTGGTCCAGAGCACAGGGGGCGGGGTTAGAGGCATTTAAACACAGCACATTTCTGATTGGTCCAGAGCACAGGGGGCGGGGTTAGAGGCATTTAATGTTTTATTGTAAAAAAAACTAACAAAAAAAAACAACAACGACCAGCGACAGGACAAGAAAAAATACAGCTTTTTCTGCCTTTGTAGCACACTCTTTAGTGAGAGAAAGATCCAAACCAGGACTAAACCAGGACTGAACCAGGACTAAACCAGGACTGAACCAGGTCTAATCCAGGACTGAACCAGGACTAAACCAGGTCTAAACCAGGACTGAACCAGGACTAAACCAGGACTGAACCAGGTCTAATCCAGGACTAAACCAGGACTAAACCAGGACTGAACCAGGTCTAAACCAGGACTGAACCAGGTCTAAACAAGGACTAAACCAAGTCTAAACCAGGACTAAACCAGGACTAAACCAGGACTGAACCAGGACTAAACCAGGACTAAACCAAGTCTAAACCAGGTCTAAACCAGGACTGAACCAGGTCTAAACAAGGACTAAACCAGGACTAAACCAGGACTGAACCAGGTCTAAACAAGGACTAAACCAAGTCTAAACCAGGACTAAACCAGGACTAAACCAGGACTAAACCAGGACTAAACCAGGACTAAACCAGGTCTAAACCAGGACTAAACCAGGTCTAAACCAGGACTGAACCAGGACTAAACCAGGACTAAACCAGGACTAAACCAGGACTGAACCAGGTCTAAACCAGGTCTAAACCAGGACTAAACCAGGACTAAACCAGGACTAAACCAGGACTAAACCAAGTCTAAACCAGGACTAAACCAGGACTAAACCAGGTCTAAACCAGGACTAAACCAGGACTAAACCAGGACTGAACCAGGACTAAACCAGGACTAAACCAAGTCTAAACCAGGACTAAACCAGGTCTAAACCAGGACTAAACCAGGTCTAAACCAGGTCTAAACCAGGACTGAACCAGGACTGAACCAGGACTAAACCAGGACTAAACCAGGACTAAACCAAGTCTAAACCAGGACTAAACCAGGACTAAACCAGGACTAAACCAGGACTAAACCAGGTTACCTTTTATGTTGACAAATCACAAGTGAAAATGAACACACTATTTGAAATTCAGAGAATCAGAAAAAATAGTTTTGTTGCCCAGAATGTTTTCAGAGTTTAACAAAGAGGCACATTTTAAAACTGAAGCTGAAGAAGAGGACTCGGCCTGTTGTGTTTTCCTGAGCAGCGTTCTCCTGGAGCTCTAGTGGACAGTAGTGGAACTGCAGAGCCTACCTCCAGCAGAGTTGATGACGAGACCCGAGAACAGCAGCTCCACGTCGGTGCAGCAGAAGTAGAACGTCATGGTCTGAAGGAAACAGTACGAGCTGCAGAAATGAGTCACTTTCACAGAATCAGGAAATTATTCAGTTGTTATGACTATGTTAGAGTTTGTTCTAGTGTTTTAGAGTGTGTTAGAGCTTGTTAGAATCTTTTTTTAGAGTATGTTAGAGTATGTTGGAGTGTGTTAGAGTGTGTTGGAGTATGTTGGAGTGTATTGGAGTGTGTTACAGTATGTTAGAGTGTGTTAGAGTGTGTTGGAGTGTGTTAGAGTATGTTAGAGTGTGTTAGAGTGTGTTGGTGTGTGTTGGAGTGTGTTAGAGTGTGTTGGAGTATGTTGGAGTATGTTGGAGTGTGTTAGAGTGTGTTAGAGTGTGTTAGAGTGTGTTAGAGTGTGTTGGAGTGTGTTGGAGTGTGTTGGAGTGTGTTGGAGTGTGTTGGAGTGTGTTAGAGTGTGTTAGAGTGTGTTAGAGTATGTTGGAGTGTGTTGGAGTGTGTTGGTGTGTGTTAGAGTGTGTTGGTGTGTGTTAGAGTGTGTTAGAGTGTGTTAGAGTGTGTTAGAGTGTGTTAGAGTGTGTTAGAGTGTGTTGGTGTGTGTTGGTGTGTGTTGGAGTGTGTTGGAGTGTGTTGGAGTATGTTGGAGTGTGTTAGAGTGTGTTAGAGTGTGTTAGAGTGTGTTGGAGTGTATTGGAGTGTGTTACAGTATGTTAGAGTGTGTTGGAGTGTGTTAGAGTATGTTGGAGTGTGTTGGTGTGTGTTGGAGTGTATTGGAGTGTGTTACAGTATGTTAGAGTGTGTTAGAGTGTGTTGGAGTGTGTTAGAGTATGTTGGAGTGTGTTAGAGTATGTTGGAGTGTGTTAGAGTGTGTTGGAGTGTGTTAGAGTATGTTAGAGTGTGTTAGAGTGTGTTGGAGTGTGTTAGAGTATGTTGGAGTGTGTTAGAGTATGTTGGAGTGTGTTAGAGTGTGTTGGAGTGTGTTGGAGTGTGTTGGAGTGTGTTGGTGTGTGTTGGTGTGTGTTAGAGTGTGTTGGAGTGTGTTGGAGTGTGTTAGAGTGTGTTAGAGTGTGTTAGAGTGTGTTAGAGTGTGTTAGAGTGTGTTAGAGTGTGTTGGTGTGTGTTGGAGTGTGTTAGAGTGTGTTAGAGTGTGTTAGAGTGTGTTGGAGTGTGTTGGAGTGTGTTAGAGTGTGTTAGAGTGTGTTAGAGTGTGTTAGAGTGTGTTAGAGTGTGTTGGAGTGTGTTGGAGTGTGTTGGAGTGTGTTGGAGTGTGTTAGAGTGTGTTAGAGTGTGTTAGAGTATGTTGGAGTGTGTTGGTGTGTGTTAGAGTGTGTTGGTGTGTGTTAGAGTGTGTTAGAGTGTGTTAGAGTGTGTTAGAGTGTGTTAGAGTGTGTTAGAGTGTGTTGGTGTGTGTTGGAGTGTGTTGGAGTGTGTTGGAGTATGTTGGAGTGTGTTAGAGTGTGTTAGAGTGTGTTGGAGTGTATTGGAGTGTGTTACAGTATGTTAGAGTGTGTTGGAGTGTGTTAGAGTATGTTGGAGTGTGTTGGTGTGTGTTGGAGTGTATTGGAGTGTGTTACAGTATGTTGGAGTGTGTTGGAGTGTGTTAGAGTATGTTGGAGTGTGTTAGAGTATGTTGGAGTGTGTTAGAGTGTGTTGGAGTGTGTTAGAGTATGTTAGAGTGTGTTAGAGTGTGTTGGAGTGTGTTAGAGTATGTTGGAGTGTGTTAGAGTATGTTGGAGTGTGTTAGAGTGTGTTGGAGTGTGTTGGAGTGTGTTGGAGTGTGTTGGTGTGTGTTGGTGTGTGTTAGAGTGTGTTGGAGTGTGTTGGAGTGTGTTAGAGTGTGTTGGTGTGTGTTAGAGTGTGTTAGAGTGTGTTAGAGTGTGTTAGAGTGTGTTGGTGTGTGTTAGAGTGTGTTGGTGTGTGTTAGAGTGTGTTAGAGTGTGTTAGAGTGTGTTGGAGTGTGTTGGAGTGTGTTGGTGTGTGTTGGAGTGTGTTGGAGTGTGTTGGAGTGTGTTGGTGTGTGTTAGAGTGTGTTAGAGTGTGTTGGTGTGTGTTGGAGTGTGTTGGTGTGTGTTGGAGTGTGTTGGAGTGTGTTGGAGTGTGTTAGAGTGTGTTAGAGTGTGTTGGAGTGTGTTGGAGTGTGTTGGAGTGTGTTGGAGTGTGTTGGAGTGTGTTAGAGTGTGTTAGAGTGTGTTGGAGTGTGTTGGAGTGTGTTGGAGTGTGTTGGAGTGTGTTAGAGTGTGTTAGAGTGTGTTGGAGTGTGTTGGAGTGTGTTGGAGTGTGTTGGAGTGTGTTGGAGTGTGTTGGAGTGTGTTGGAGTGTGTTAGAGTGTGTTAGAGTGTGTTGGAGTGTGTTGGAGTGTGTTGGAGTGTGAAACTGTCTGTGAAGAAAAACAGTAGGGTTCAGTTTGTTAAAGTTAAAGTGATAAACATAGAACTTTACCATGGTCATGTGACCTCCATGTTTCCCATGATGCTCCACTGTATCCCTGTAGAAGTAGTCCGTGTAGTCCTCTGTAGGAACAGAGTCAGACGTGTCGTGGTGCGTGTGATCCATGTCCACACTGAAAAACAAACAACGAATAAACACCTGAAAACTCCTGTTTATGTCTTTAGTTAGTTATTGTTCCTCAATCACTTTTTTACTTTTATTTTCAATTTCTGCTGCGTCTGTTTTTGCTGAAATACAAACAGCAAAACGGACAAAACCAGACAGCTTCACTTCTGCTCCTGGTGTTGACTCCGAGTCTGAGGTCCACCACAGCCTTGTCAGCAAAACATACAGCCATGAAAACCAGGCTGAACATGGACTAAATCCAGCTCTAGACCAGGACTAAACCAGGACTAGAACTGGTCTTTGATTTTTCAAGTGCATTCAGTTCCATCAGAGCAGCTGTTCTGACTGAAAACAGAGTGTGTCAGAGTAAAGTGTGTTAGAGTATGGATTACTTTTGTGATTGTGTCTAAAACCTGCAAGTTTCAAGTTCTGTAAGTATCAGCTGCAAAAAGAAAAGAATCAGTGTCATTCATGGATAATACGAACAGTTTAGGTCCCAAACCTGATCCTAGTGGGACCCCAGTAAAGTCCAGGTATGACCTATTTTCACCTGTTTGTACAAACTATATAAATTCAATACAACCTCTAAAGAATGAACAATAAACGGCTGCATTAATAAGAGTAAGAACTGAATTTTCCCTGAGGATTAATAAAGTTATTTTGAATTTGAAACGTCATCAAAGAGAAACTGTGGCCTCCACCAACATCCTTTACCTCTGAAGGAAACGAAGAACAGAAACAGTCTTTCAGCTCAGTTTGACGCAGCAGACGGACAAAAGGGAGAAGAATTAAACTGATTTGATGGGTTTAAATAAAGACAGACTCAGAGAAAAGGAAACAGGAACACTGTCGGAAAATAAACAATTAAACCAGGACTAAACCAGAGCCCCACAGACCGAGCCTCGTCAGCAAAAAACCCCCAAAAACAACCAATTCCTGAAAACAGCCTCGACTAAACTAAACTAAATAATCAGAACGAGGTCTAAACCAGGTCTAAAGCAGACCAGTGCAAAGTCCGACGCGGGTCCAGCCGTTTAATCATAAAATGTATGAGGCCAGCTCTGTCAGAGGCACTCAGAGCCTCTCTGTACATTTACACTGACGGCTCTTTTATTTAAATCACAGACACAACTGTGCTGTGACCATATCAGGATTTACTGTTATTATTGGTGCCCATTCGTCCCGTTTAAACCAATTTAATTCTGATTAAGCCCTCGGTCCTGTGTCCCTGTGGATATCTACAAAAACACTCATTTGTCCTGATTTTTGACCCAGTCTAAAGCCAAAGTAGCGCATTGTGCTTGAAACTCTTTTTTTTTTTGTCTGTGTGTCAATCACAGAGTTACCATGGCAACGGCAATATTACTACAGTAATATTTGAGTAAAAATGTTGTTAATCTTATTTAGTAAAATGAGTGTTGTTGAGCTTCATTTATTTAAATTATGTCTATTTTTGCCATGTTTTCCCAAAAACTCAGACATAGTTAGAATAGAATAGAATAGAATAGAATAGAATAGAATAGAATAGAATAGAATAGAATAGAAAGCTTTATTGTCATTTCACAGCAGTACAATGAGATTAAAATGCTACATCTGATCAGTGCATAGAGAATTAAAAAATTAACAACAGACAATCACACAAACACACATAATAAAAACCCAATAAATACCCAATTAAATACCCTGCATGTTAAACTTCTATTGCATATTAAAATGTTCTGTTATTGCATGTAAAAGCAAGACTGAAATCTATGACTTCCTGTTGTTGAGAGTCCTCACAGCCCATGGATAAAACCTGTTGTTAATCTATTTGTCCTGGTTTTAAAACTCCTGTATGGCCTTCCAGAGGGCAGGAGGGTAAACATGCCCAGGGTGGGTACTGTCCTTGATTATACCCCAGGCCCTGTTGAGACTAGCTTGTGCTCCTCCAGAGAAGGCAGGGAGCAGCCAGTGATTTTTTCTGCTGTTTCGATGACTCTCTGCAGAGTTTTCCTGTTTGTGGAGGAGTCCCACTCTGAGGCAGTAGACCAGGACTCTCGATGGTAGAGCAGTAGGAAGTTACCAGTAGGTTTACCCACAGATTGTTTTTGCGGAGCAGTCTTAGGAAGTGCAGGCTCTGCTGGGACTTCTTCACTACAGCAGGTGTATCGGAGACCCGCTCCACCTCATCGCTGTTGATGTAGGTTCAGGTTGTTGTTGTTGAGGCACCACAGTGACCTCCTCCTGTTGTTAACCCGACCACTGTCCTGTCATCAGTGAATTTAGTGATGGTGTTGGAGGAGTGGATGGGAGCACACAGGGGTAGAGGAGGGTCTGAACACACAGCCCTGAGTGTGATGGAGGAGTGGGACCGATCCTAACTGTCTGTGGACGATTAGTGAGAAAGTCCTAAATCCAGGCCCAGGTCGAGCGAGGGAACCTGGATACACCAGCTCATCCTCCAGAGTCAGGTGTGATGGTGTTGAATGCTGAGCTGTAGTCAATAAACAGTATTCTGACATAGGCTCCTGGCTGCTCCAGGTGACACAGTGCGCTGTGGAGGGTTGTGTTGTGCTGTCGACCTGTTCCCTCTGTAGGCAAACTGGTGGGGGTCACAGCTGGGAGGGAGGCTGGCACTTCATGACAACTGAAGTGAGGGCTACAGGCCTGTAGTCGTTGAGACTGCCGACTACTGGTTTCTTTGGGACAGGGACAACTGTGGCAGACTTAAAGCAAGTGGGGATGGAGGCTTGTGCCAGGGAGATGTTGAAAATCTTCGTGAAGACCCCTGAGAGTTGGTCTGCACAAGCCCTAAGTACCTTGCCTAGTACTCCATCTGGTCCAGCTGCTTTGTTCTGGTTCACCGCCCTCAGCACACGCCTCACTTGGTGTTCCTGTAAGGTGAGAGTGTGCGCTGTGGTGGAGGGTGGTGGCAATGTGACTGGGTGGTGTTGCTGTCTCAAACCGGGCAAAGAAGTGGTTAGGTCCTCTGCCAGCTTGGCGTCAGCTCAAACAGTTGCAGGTGGTCTGCCCTTGTAGTTGGTGAGATGTTATAGCCAGACCTGTCATAGGTTGTTCTGTTGAAGATGGTCCTCTGTTTTCCTCCTGTAGTTGTCATTTTCATCTCACCTCAATATTTTTTTTTCTCAGTTACATAAAACAATGTTGACAAAACAACTATAGAATTTTGGAAAGTATATAGTTGTATTGGGTTTTGTGCTATTGTTTTAGATTTTAACTAATTAGGTACGTGATTAAAAATGAAACAAATATTAATTATACAAAACATTATAGTTTTTATAAGTTACTCTAATAAAGTTAAATTAAATGCAAGCAAAAAATACTTTTGTTGTTGTTGTTGTTTTTTTAAACTTTTTTTATGATGAAATTAACATTAAAACAAACGTCACATTTTTATAGAAAAAAACCCTCCCCTCTAAAGACCACACGCCACTGATCCTCGTGAGCCAAAATGGCGTCCCTCGTGACGTAATCACGTGACAGCTCCGCGGAGTGACGCACAGTCAGCTGACTCCGAGGAACAGCAGCTCACTCTGACCTTCCGCGTCTTCGCTGTGTTCCGCTGTTTTCTCCGGTTTTTTGTCCCGGTTCTGAGCCCGGTTTCCGCGCAGCTCCAGCCCCGACATGGCGTCCCAGTCCCAGGGCATCCAGCAGCTGCTCCAGGCGGAGAAGAGAGCGGCCGAGAAGGTGGCAGAGGCCCGTAAACGTGAGTCCGAACCCGGGCCTGAGTCCGCGCTGAGGCCCGCTGAACGCTCCGGCTGGAGACCGCGGAGTTTAGGGAAAAAATACAACAAAACAGGGATTTAATGGAGAATTAGCTGTTTAACATTATATTTAAACAGTTTAATTTGTTGAATTCACATGTTCTGTGAGTTTATGGATCAGGAGAGATATTTAATAATATCATAATTCGAGGATCTAATTCGCCTCTAACCGAGCTCTGTTGGAAAATTACGCCAATTTACGAGTTTTGTCCCTTGTTTAAACATTTCCGAAAGGCAAAAATATCAACTATAGCCTGCGTCTGTATCAGCTTTTGTGTCTTTTCAATTCGGCAGGAAAACATTTATGTGAATACTTTACATTTATGGAGAATGTCGCTTTTTAGTCACCAATAAAGCGTTAGCCTCATAACGGTCTAATCCCCCCAAAAATGGAAACAGGTCTGAACCAGGACTAAACCAGATCTAAACCAGGTCTAAACCAGGTCTGAATCAGGTCTAAACCAGGTCTGAGTATTCTTGATGGATTTTAATGTTAGAAAATGGTATAGTTCCCTTATTTTTTTCCAGCTGTCATGTGCCGCCGCTGAGGATGATGGCAAATGGAGTTCAGTGCATTTATGGCTCCAAAAGAAACACACGTTTTTGACAATTTTTAACAATTTAAACCTAACACAAAACCTACATACAAACCTTTATGTCTTCTGTTTTAGTCAGATCCATCTAAAACCAGTTCAAATCCTTTTTAAACCTGTTCAGATCCATCTAAAACCTGTTCAGATCCATCTAAAAGCTGTTCAAATCCATCTAAAACCTGTTCAGATCCATCTCAAACCTGTTCAGATCCATAGGGTGATTGAATGAAACATAAAAGTATATAATGTGTTGACTTCACAGCAGCTGCAGTTGGTGAAGCTGCCACATGGGGGCGAACTTTAGAGGATTGTGTTTATTTTACCTGAACTCCAGCTGAAGTAAAAACAGCTCTTCTTTAGCTGTTGTCCTCTGTTTCTGGTCTTTTTTTTCTCCAGGTAAGAACCGTCGTCTGAAGCAGGCAAAAGAAGAGGCTCAGGCCGAGATCGAACAGTACCGACTCCAGAGAGAGAAGGAGTTCAAGACCAAAGAGGCCGCTGTACGTACCTCTTTGAACTGTATTCCAGGTGTTTAAGGAGCTCTGAATGAAGCAGAGGAAAAGACAGCCGTAGAAAATGGCACTGAACACGACAATGTACACTTGTCTAATCCTGCGTTTAAACATGAGGGATGTTTTCTCCTGGTGTTTCTTGTCCCAAACCTGCAGTAAACCTGAAGAACTTCCTCGAGAAGTGCATTTGTTGAAGCTGCACAAAGTAATAAGTGAAAGGCTCCAGAGATAGGACAGTCTGCATCAGTTATGACCAGAACAAGGCCAAAAGCAAACAGATTTATTCAGTTGTTACCGCGGCAACAGGAGTATTCATTTGAGGGTTTTTTCTTAATACGTTTATATATTATATAATATAATATATTTTTCTTTTTTTGGAATTTTGTCTTATTGTTTTTCATTGAAATGTCACAGTGAAAGGGATTGTGGGTAATGTCCTTCAGTGAACATGTTTTTCTGGGGATTTGTGGAGTTTTTTTGCTCCAGAAGCTGGTTTAGGTTTTGAGCGGGTTTCTCGCTTTCGCAGCTTTTTCTTTTTCCAGTTTTTGGCTGTGACCATGTTACTTCCTGTTTCTGCGGAAGAAAAGCCCCGCCCCTTTTCCTCCAAGTTTAATCCTATTGGCTGTTCACTGCACAGACAGTGATCACTGGTTAAGGTTAAACCTGAGTCGAGAGAAAGACAGTTTGGATTTGTTGGTTTTATCAGTTTGTTCAAACAGCTTCAGGCAACATCCTCAACACTATTTTCTCTCTCAGTGGCGCCCCCCAGAGGTTTAATTTAAACTTGTTTCGTATGCTCAGTGATGCACAAGGTTCCCCTGTTAGAGTGTAGATCTAATTTATTTCATTTATTTATTTATTTTGGTGTTTGTTTATGTTCAGGCGCTGGGTTCCCATGGCAACAGCGCGGTGGAGGTGGACCGGGACACGGTGGAGAGGATGAACCGGATCCAGAACAGCTTCAAAGGAAACAAGGAGGCGGTTCTGGGAGAGCTGCTGCGACGGGTCTGTGACATCCAGCCCCAGTTCCACGCCAACTACAGGGTCTGCGGCTGAAGACCGGGACTGGACTGGGACTTGGCTGGGACTGGACCGGGACTGGACCGGGACTGGACCTGAACTGGAGAATCAGGACAAAATATTTACAGTTTTCTGATCACAGTAAAATTAAACTCACCAAATTAAAACATAGTCTGGGCCAGGACTGGACTGGACCAGGACTGATCACAGACTTCATAAGAGACTAGTGTGTGACAGAATTTTAAAAAAAGACAAAAATAAACCTGAAATCGTCAAATTCAAACTAGATTAGACCAGGCTGAACTGGACTAGAACTGGGTCTGAACAAGAACCAGGTTCAGGACTAAACCAGGACCTGAAAACTGGACTAGTCTTACTCTAGACCTGGTTCTGACCTGGTTTTAATTCTGCTTTATTGGTGTTTTAATTCCGCTTCAGGACGAAACAAAGAACTACAGCTTGACCACACTTTCACTTTTGTTTTTGACCAAACTAACCCTGTTCTAAACCAGGACTGAACCAAGTCTTAACCGGGTTTAAAACAAGACCGGACCAGGACCAAACAAAGGACTAGAGCAGGATTTGACTTGACTGGTCTTAGATCCACAGTGAGCCCTAAAGTCTTATTAAAACCAGGTCTGAACCAGAACCTGAAGCTGCACAGTTAGTCCCACTTTAGACTTAGTTTAGTCCTGGTTTAGTCCTGGATTAGACCTGGTTTAGTCCTGGTTTAGACCTGGTCTAGTCCTGGTTTAGTCCTGGATTAGAACTGGTTTAGTACTGGATTAGACCTGGTCTAGTCCGGTCTAGTCCTGGTCCCGGAGCCTGTTGCTGTTGTATTTCTCTGATGGAGATATATTTGTTCTTTTTGTGATGAATAAATGTTGTGTTGTTTATTTATGAATATTGTTGTGTTTGTGGAGCAGCTCTCGTCCAATCAGGAGCGAGTATTGTGACCATGTGATGTCGTGTGAAGAATAAACAATAAAACTTCACTGAAGACTCAAGTGTTTTTACTGTTTGAAGCAGGAAGGACAACTGTTGAGTTATTTTTAACGGCAGCCATTTTGTCTAATCCTTGTTTTTATGAAGACGGTGATGTCATCATCCGCCGACCAATCAGAGAACAAAACTAAAGTAATGACAGTTTCTGACAAAGAAATGGTAATAATATGTTAGCATAGTCAGGTTATTGTTAAAACCTCCCACACAGAAAAACAATGAAAAATAATAAAAGAGGAGGCTAGGAGCAAAAATATGCAACAGATGTGGGTTTATTTCAGACAAACTACATTAAAATAACTCCACAGTGAAAAGATTGAATGCACTAATCCTTTTCTCAAACAAGGGCTGTCTTTAATGGCTCATATTTTGTTTTTTGGCTCCATTTCTGACACAAACGGCAGCAGTTTCCCAAAAGGAACCACCTGTTCTTACTCTGCTTTGTTCAGAGAGAACAAAGACATTTTTGATCAACACCTGAAATATCAAGAGCTTCCTTCTGATTCAGTTTGACCAAAATACCACGCCCTTTTGGTTCTAAACCATTTACCGTCAATGCTCTCAACAAAAACACTGATGGCAACTGATCAGGTTGCACTTCTCAGTAAATGTTGTTGATTTGATCCAAAGCAGATAATACAACACAACAGTCACTCTTTACATTTTATTATAGTCTCTTTGGTGACTCCATCAATACTGTAGTTTATAATTATAATTAACACATTTTCTACCAGTGTATTTTCCTTTTGTGCAATGTTTTATGACATTTTCCTTGATTCCTAACACGGTTAATCCAAGTTCCCTATTTAGTTTTAGTTAATATTTATAGTTCTTCTGCAAATCCACTCTAATGTCAACAAACCTCAC
>JAWCTZ010000392.1:0-43504 GCA_036850595.1 Rhyacichthys aspro | reverse complement strand
CAAAGGTTAAACCAGGAACTTTAACACCTGATCTTTCACGTCTGAAGGAACTCATCTGAAACTCTTCACAAATGCTGCTCGATACTAAACTTAGTTTTAGAACGTCATGCTTCGTCCGGAGAGTCTTTTAAATCTGTAAAAGCCACTAACCCTCGATGGTCTTTGCAGTTGTACTTTTGAAACTGTTAGATGTAGTTTTTGTCTTTATTTCTGAGAGAAATGCTCCTTTTACTCTCAGTTCTAGAAACAATCCCAATTAGTTCCAAATTCTCCTCCAGATGGTTTTTATTTGGACTTTTCTGAGAACAGAGCCATTATTTTACATGAAATGTCTCAGTTTCAACCTAAAATGTGGTTTTAGGAGATTTATAAATCATTGAATTCTGTTTTATTTTTGGGATTGGGTTTGTCCTTCACTATTTTACTCATTTTTTAATCCGGCCCAATTTTTGACTATTATCTAATCACAGCTAAAAAACAAAACAAAACACACCCAAAAAATTATACAGTACCATAAAAAGTATTGCTGATTCCTTTTTTTTTTTGCAAATTTGTCAAGGTAAATGTTTCAGATCAAACACATTTAAATATTAGACAAAGATGCAGATTTTAAGTGAAGATTTTGTTTATTAAAGGGAAAAAGCTATAGAAACCTACTTAGCCCTGAGTGAAAAAGTAATTGTTAAATCATGAATTTACTGTGATTTATTTGTTTTTTTCAAATAAGAAAGAGATGATTTAGATTTAAGTGTGACAAATAAATAAGAAATCAGGACTTTTTCATGGCTCTGTGTGACCTCACAACCTTTAGAGAGAATAAAAAGAGAGAATACGACAGGTTTGTTCATAAATTCATCTGAAATCCTGCAGAGTGAGCTTTAATGCACGTCTGTCTCTGGAGAGCTCATCTTCTGTGTTATCGGTGCTTTTCTGCTGAAACTCCGTTAGATTCCGCGTCTCTTTCGTCTGATTCACTCTGTCAGGTTTAAAACGGTCGGGTTCAGTCGTGTTTTCCAGCAGCCGACAGAGAGCACGCTGCATTTTTAAAGACGTATCTGTCGTAAACCTCGCTGTAATCTCCGTCAGTGTGTCATCATCAGATTAACCTCCGCCGCTGTTCACTCGCAGCTTCTCCTTCTACGGCTCTAACGCTCTCCGACTTCCCTTTCGTCGAGTTGCGTCAGAGCGGGTTCGTTGTAAAAGAAAAAAGAAAAGGAAAGGGTCAAAGGGGCCAGAGACGCCAGCATCAATCCGGCTCAGAGCAAAGTAGGACAAACTGCACTGAATAATCGCATCAGGAGGATTATGAACCAGCTGTGGCTCACCGCTGATTTATGAACGCACTGGAACTAAAGATAAAGACCACACGCTAATTTGTCCCTGAACGCAGCACGGGGAGTCTCTGACCTTCCTCTGAAGCAGAGTTTAACCTGGTTTTATTCCAGTCTGTGTCAGAGACCTACGAGGTTTATGTCAAAATAAGAACCACAGCTGCACTTGTTTATTTTTGAATGCAGCTCAGTTTTAAACAGAATCCATTTGATTTTCTCCAAATAAAAACAACTGTAACGACTTATATACAAAATAAAAGTCCAGCTATAATCAGTTAAAACCTGTCAAAGACCAACTGAAACCAATTAGAACCTGTTAAAGACCAACTTAAACCAATTAGAACCTGTTAAAGACCAACTTAAACCAATTAGAACCTGTTAAAGACCAACTAACTAAACCAATTAGAACCTGTTAAAGACCAACTGAAACCAATTAGAACCTGTTAAAGACCAACTGAAACCAATTAGAACCTGTTAAAGACCAACTTAAACCAATTAGAACCTGTTAAAGACCAACTAAAACCAATTAGAACCTGTTAAAGACCAAATAGAACCTGTTAAAGACCAACTAAAACCAATTAGAACCTGTTAAAGACCAACTAAAACCAATTAGAACCTGTTAAAGACCAAATAGAACCTGTTAAAGACCAACTGAAACCAATTAGAACCTGTTAAAGACCAACTAAAACCAATTAGAACCTGTTAAAGACCAAATAGAACCTGTTAAAGACCAACTAAAACCAATTAGAACCTGTTAAAGACCAAATAGAACCTGTTAAAGACCAACTAAAACCAATTAGAACCTGTTAAAGACCAACTGAAACCAATTAGAACCTGTTAAAGACCAACTTAAACCAATTAGAACCTGTTAAAGACCAACTTAAACACCATAAAACTTGACTTTTAGTCCTTGTTTAGACCTGGTTTAGTCCTGGTTTAGACCTGGTTTAGACCTGGTTCAGTCCTGGTTTAGACCTGGTTTAGTCCTGGTTTAGACCTGGTTTAGTCCTGGTTTATACCTGGTTTAGTCCTGGTTTAGTCCTAGTTTAGACCTGGTTCAGTCCTGGTTTTAGACCTGGTTTAGTCCTGGTTCAGACCTGGTCTAGTCCTGGTTTAGTCCTTGTCTAGTCCTGGTCCAGAGGGAATTGAACCCACGACCTTCTGAACCTGAGATAAAAACAGGTGTAAACAAGATAAAGACGGGAGGTCGACCCTCGTGAGACGTTCTCTTTTCCGTCCTAATGAGAGACAAAGCGAGAGACAAGCGAGAAGACAAACGAGAGACAAACGAGAGACAAACGGGAGACAAACGGGAGACAAACGGGAGACAAACGAGAGACAAACGAGAGACAAACGGGAGACAAACAGGAGACAAACGAGACACAAACGAGAGACAAACGGAGACAAACGAGAGACAAACAGAGACCAAACCGGGAGACAAACGAGAGACAAACGAGAGACAAACGAGAGACAAACGGGAGACAAACGGAGACAAACAGAGACAAACGAGAGACAAACGAGACAAACGAACACGGAGACAACGAGACAAACGAGAGACAAACGGGAGACAAACGGGAGAAAAAAACGGAGACACGAGACAAACGAGAGACAAACGTGAGACAAACGGGAGACAAACGGGAGACAAACGGGAGACAAACGGGAAGGAGAGAAAGGGAGACAAACGGGAGACAAACGAGACACAAACGGGAGACAAACGGGAGACAAACGAGAGACAAACGGGAGACAAACGAGACACACGAACCAGACAAACGAGAGACAAACGGGAGACAAACGAGAGACAAGCGAGACAAACCGGGAGACAAACGAGAGACAAACGGGAGACAAACGAGAGACAAACGAGAGACAAACGGGAAGAGACAAACGAGAGACAAACAAGAGACAAACGAGACACACGAGAGACAAACGAGGAGACAAACGAGAGACAAACGAGACAAACGAGAGACAAACGGGAGACAAACGAGAGACAAACGGGAGACAAACGAGAGAAAAACGAAACAAACAAACACGGGAGACGCAACAACGAGAGACAAACAGAGACAAACGAGACAAACGAGAAAAAAAACAGACAAACAGACAAGGAGACAAACAGTGAGACAAACGAGAGACAAACGTGAACACGGAGACAAACGAGACAAACAACAAACGAGAGACAAACAACAAGCGTAAACGAGACAAACGGGAGACAAACGGGAGACAAACGAGAGACAAACGTGAGACAAACGGGAGACAAACGGGAGACAAACGAGAGACAAACGTGAGACAAACGGGAGACAAACGGAGACAAACGTGTGACAAGTGAACAAACAGGAGACAAACGGGAGACAAACGAGAGACAAACGGGAGACAAAGGGAGACAAGGAGACAAACGGAGACAAACGGGAGACAAACGAGAGACAAACGAGAGACAAACGAGAGACAAACGAGAGACAAACGAGAGACAAACGGGAGACAAACGAGAGACAAACGAAGACAAACGAGAGACAAACGGGAGACAACGACAAACGGGAGACAAACGGGAGACAAACGAGAGACAAACGAGAGACAAACGAGAGACAAACGAGAGACACAGAGAATAATGAAGACAAACAAACGCAGCTTTACTTGATTTGATTTTTTATTTTGAGGCTCATTAGTGGATTTACGTCAGAACGCTCCTCCACCGTGTGATGGAGGAACGTTGGAGCCGTGACCGACCAATTAACCACAGCACGATAATCCCATCATGCACTGCTGCGAAATCACCGCGGCGACCACACACGTGCACGCTCGCAGGGAGGCAGGGGAGTGCACGTGATCCCAGGCAAACAGACCAGGAAGGATTAGACCTGGTTTAGTCCTGGTTTAGTCCTGGTTCAGACCTGGTTCAGACCTGGTTTAGACCTGGTTCAGACCTGGTCTAGTCCTGGTTTAGTCCTGGTTTAGACCTGGTTCAGACCTGGTTCAGACCTGGTTTAGACCTGGTTTAGTCCTGGTTTAGACCTGGATTAGTCCTGGTTTAGACCTGGTTTAGACCTGGTTTAGTCCTGGTTTAGTCCTGGTTTAGACCTGGTTTAGACCTGGTTTAGTCCTGGTTTAGTCCTGGTTTAGTCCTGGTTTAGACCTGGTTTAGACCTGGTTTAGACCTGGTTTAGTCCTGGTTTAGACCTGGTTTAGTCCTGGTTTAGACCTGGTTTAGTCCTGGTTTAGACCTGGTTTTTGACCTGGATTAGACCTGGTTTAGTCCTGCTTTAGACCTGGTTTAGTCCTGGTTTAGACCTGGTTTAGTCCTGGTTTAGACCTGGTTTAGACCTGTTTACTCCAGGTCTGGTCCTGGTCTGGTCCTGGTTTTATGTCGTGGTTTAGTCCTGTTTAAACCAGGTTTAGTCCAGGTCTGGTCTTGAATTGAGTGGTTTTGAAAAGAGGACTAATAATATTAATAATAAATTAATATTAATATTATTATTAATAATAATAATAATAATAGTAATAATATATTAATATTAATAATAATAATATTGAGAGTGACAGAGAGATGGTTCCAGACGAGTCCAGTTCGGTCTGAACCTGGTGAAGGACGGAGCAGTGACTCTTTTCGAATGGTTTTCGTCTGTTTTTCGTGTCGTTTCTAAAAACCTCTCGGGACTAATTAACGTCTGTTCGAGTCTGAACAGATTCGGTTCAAAGCGTTTACTTTCAGACGTTTTACCTTTGTGCTTTTACAGCAGACCGTCCTGTTTTTCTACGTTATATCTGTGGAATAAAGAGAATCTGTGAGAAAACTGCAGACCCGGGTTTATTTTTGACATAAAAACATGTTTTTAAATCCCCAGAGTCTTGTATTTAACGCAGAGCTGACGGGACAAGGACACGTTCAGCTCCTGTTAAATATATTTACTCTCGAACACTGGGCCAGAGTTAACGTCAAGGAGTTAAAGAACGTTTGGTACCGAACAGCTGTAGGACCTCGGAACAATAAAACCAAAAATAAGTACGATTTTCAAGATTAAAATCTGAACTTTAAAACAAAATCATGAATTTTGAGGAAAAGGTCAGAATTTTAAGTAAAAAAAAAAAAAAGTCCACATCGTGAGACATTGTAAAGACAGAATTCTGAGAAAATAGGGTCGAGGTCTAAAGGTCTAAGAAAAAAGCCAGAATTTTGAGAAAAAAAGTCAGAACTCTCCAATTATCTTAAAATATATGAATGTTTGCTGCTTTCCATTGATTTCCGTTAAAATCCTTTTATATTTGGGAACAGAATAGAACCCTGCTCACTTTCAGCTAAATCAGGTTTTCTCTGTAAATCACTTTAGAATAGTTTTTTTAGTGGAATTACAGCTTGTTTTTGAGACAGTTTAAGTTCAGGTCGCGCCATAAAGTTTCCACAAAGACAGGAATGAGACGGGTTTTTACTAAAGTTTGAGGGAAAGTTATATAATCGTGTCGTAAAAAGACGTGACGGAGACGGCGTGACAAATGATAAATTGGTAAAAGATGATCTGAAATGGTCCGATAAGAGCCGGAGCGACGCAGAATGAGGCTCGAGAGGATTCAATTACACTCAGAGATTGGTTTATTTAATACAACGTCGACTGGAAGACGGACGGATGGAGAGATAAATGGGAATATCTCACTTTATCTGAGAGTCCTGAAGGAGACGGACTTTTAAAGGAAGGAATGAGGAGTATTTCTGATAAAAAAAAACTCAGAGACGACTGCAGTAATTGTGTTTAAGGCTCAAAGTTAATGAAGAAACTGAACGGGTTTGATTTTACACAAAGTTAAACTAAACACTTGTGGAATTCTAACAGAAGAGCTGTAATTATACGTTTATTACTGTCTCTATGTTATATATCATATATATGTCACGTTACGCAGTAAACTTTAACGTTTTTACATTTTCATTTTTGTTTCTTTAACTTTGAAACTTCTGTGAGCTGTTCATGTTTCTGGATGAGTTTGGAGCCTGTCGAGTGATTTTCTCCTAAAATGGCCGACTTTCTAACCCATAAAATCATTTATTTCTTGACATTTAATCTAAATAAAGAGTGTTGAGGTCCCTTAAGTCTCATGTCGTTTGATTTTCTCTGAGTTTTGTCATATTTTTATGAGCATCCTGCAGATTTTGCAGAAGAAAAGAAAGGCCTGACTTTTCCTCAATGATCTTTGGCTCATTTCATGAAACAAAGAGAAGAACAGACAGCTCCAGTGAATCCAGGTCCTTGATGTAACGATAACGTCCCGATTTGTCTCTAAATACGACTCAACTCCAGACCAGCTTCAGTCACTGATTTAACATTTAACGCTGTCACTGATTTCCCCAAAAACTGTTTCCAAAGCCTCTGTTTTCCCTTTTAATAAGTGAATGTAAATTAGACCTTTGCCTAATTTGCTTAAGGTCAGTATTTACATTGATAAGAGAAGGTCAGTTCATTTGAATAGAGATTGGATGTGTTTGGCTCGGAGCTAATTCAACGCTAACAAAGCATTGATTGGATCCAAATTCATTATAAATATCTAAATAACTGTTTCAATCACATGTAAAGTTAATTAAAGCTCAGAGTTCCTTAATCAGTCTTTATTACAGGAGATCAGAGTCGTCCTCGCTCCACAATGATTACTGGAAGAAAATAAAAGTGAGCTCTGTCCAAACTTTTAAATGTCACTTCTTTTTAGGTGAAGTTTTAATTAAGCAGCCTGAAAGAATAAACTCAGGTAAAAACACACTAAAGCTTTAATAATTACAGTTTTCATGTTTATTGTCTTTACAAAATGTAAAAAACAGACTGTTTGGATTTAAAAAGCATAAAACAGGTTGTGATTTTATTTTTAAAATTTTTTTATTAGCTAACATTATTTTTCGGATTTAATTTTTATTTTATTTTATTTTTTTTATGAGAAAACAAGGGAGGCAACGTAAAACACAGATAAATACTGTCAATTCAATCACGTAATGTTTAACGAGGAGGAGATAATTGTCGTCCTGACGCTGAAGTCACAGCTAAGCTAACGCTAAACTCTAAACTTCAGTTTGGTCAAATGGATTAGTATTTTGTGGTTTTATTTTTTAATAAAAGAGAAGCAGGAGAGGTCTCTAGACTGATTTTGGAGGAGAGTCTGAGACAGAGACAAAAATATAAAATCAGAGAGTGGAGCTTTAAATTTGGCAACTTTATAATAACATTTTGAATTTGAGAACTAACTCCAGAATCTAAATAATCGTCCAGACTCGTCCCAAATGTTAGGACCTCTTCAATTTTGATCATTTTTGGTTATTTCTTGGGGAATTTTCCTGTATTTTTAAGGGAAGTGTGTGTTGGTCTGATCCAGAGACAGACACGAGGACGAGACCCAGAAGCTGCAGATCTGAAGAACAGGATTAACAGAAGGTGAAGGTTTTCGTTTGGAGGCACGACCCAGACCCTATTAAAGACAGGCAGCTGCATAAATGGGACTAAGAATATACTGATCTTTTCATAAACCAACATTAATAATGCAACCGAGTTATTTCTCGGCACCGCTGCCTGTTGGATTTGTATTCACGTCAGCTCTGCTCCAATCTGTGATAGATGAGTGTTTCAGAGACAGAAATACAGTCTTTTCCCAGAGGTGGTCTAAACATGCTCAGAACAGTACGTTTATTATATTTTCATAAATATGTAAACTAAATTATTTTCTGTTCTCTTTATGTCATATTATATCCACTTAGTTGAGTGGCTCTGTTGTTTATTATGGTAGAGTTTTTATCCAGTTATATTTCAGCTTGTGTTGAGACCTTCAGAATCAACAGAGCAGACCCCGGTCCACTGTAAGTGAACGGACACAGTCAGTGTCAATAACCAATCAGATCTGGATTCTGCAGACCAGGACCAGACCAGGACCAGACCAGGACCAGCTAGAAGGTCTTACGTTGACCTGGACGTGTACGCGTCCTGTGATTGGATAAGCTCTTCTAGAGCCTGAAAGAATATGAACTAAACCCAGAGATCCAACAGCTGTATTTTTAACCCATAATGGTGAAGGAGGAGAAGAGATTGATCTGTTATAGATCAGATATACTTTCCATTTTCAAGACGGGTCCTTCATGAAAAGCTGTATATTGTGAGAAGAGGTCTGTGCTGCCTGTCCCAGCAGGAGAAGGGTTTGAACGTTACGTCACTGAAGGCCTCAGCGTGAAATACACAGCCCTCCACTGGTTTTTACAGATACAGCACCGAGACAGACTGGACCAATACAGCATCAACTAAAAACAACTAGAATAGAATATTTTAGATTTATTTAGATTTATTTTGCCTCTTGTCGTTCTGTCAGACTTAATACAATCCAACTGGCTCTGAATGTAACTGAACAAACAAAGTTAAAAATCACGGACGGACGGACGGATGGCCATTACTTCACTGCACTGTCCAACTATTGATCATAACGTATTTACACAAAAGCAAATACAGGTAAAAGTGGGACATGTGAGGACTGTAGAGCACTATGATCAATCCATGCATCAAAGACTGTTAAACCGAGACTGTTTAACTCAAGAGCCTATTGAGTCGTATTATGAATGAATGGGAAATAGTGCCTGTTTGTTTCTGTAGTGGGTTTAGAGCCTTTGTTAATGGAGGATTTAACACTGAGCTCATACATTTACCAGAATAATCCATAATAAATAGTAATGAGATAAATGTAAATCTGATGCGTTTAATGCACTTCAGAAATACGATGATCACATGTTTCAGTCCATTATCAGATGTGACGTCAGACTCCAACTTCCTTCAGTTATTTTCAGAACATTTGGTTTTGTGTTGAACACGGCGACGCTGGTGTTAGCGTTAGCATTAGCATTAGCGTGCTAATGTGGTTTAAACACGCTGCTGCTGTGCTTCGTTTATACGCCATGTTTGTTGTGTTCAGTCCGTCGCTGACGTTGGGACTAAAAGGCTTCACTTCTATTTTCTTCTGTATTTCACATGTGCAGATGTAAAAGAACCACATAAACCAGATTCAGGTTTACATAAAGCTAGCACAAAGACATGAGAGTGTTTAAATCTCGGTGTGTTCATCTAATTCCTCGTGATATAATCAGTGCCGTTGTCAGATAAAGGATGATGCCGCTTCGCTGGAATAATCTGATACGGATGTGGTTTCCGGTGAATGTAAAGCAGCCGAGTGAGAACGGTAACAGCAGGTGAAGGTGAGCTCTTCTTCTGAGGATAGACGTCGTTTCATGTGAAGAGACTGAAGCTGATGAAAACAGCGGGTGAGGGGCACATCAGAGGTGGCTTCTGTTTGTTACGCAACAGGATTTAGTGACACTGAGCTGACGGCGTTTGAAGAAAATGGAACTGTGCTCCTCGTTCAGAGACGTTCAGAACGGACTCAACACAGCAGGAGTTTCACAATAAAACCACACAAACTCTCAGACCAAGATTTAAACAATAAATCCTGAAGGAACCCATTGTTTGGTGTTAAAGGTAAATATGAACCGTGCTCAGTTTTTCCACATTTTTTCTTGTTTTGCCATAATTCCTGTTAAATGTTTGGACAGATGTTTAGCTCGGGTTGTTTTACCTCAGACTAAAACCTGCATCAGTCACTTAATAATATATATGTGTTTAAAAATGTTCTTTTATGTATGAATTTTCAACACTTTTTTTTTTTTTAACAACAAAATGCCACAAATATTGCCCCAAAGACACCAAGTGGCTGTTTAAGGCAAAACCTAAAATGTTTAAATCCAAGAAATAAATGATCTTTGTTGCCTTCATGTTCTACCAAACTAAACAGTATTAGTGCAGTATTTATTTCCTTGACCTTAATTCTTAATAAACGTTAAAATCCAGTTAAAAAGCTCTGGGACGAGTTGAGGACAGCGAACACATGGCTTTGTTTAGTGCATTGTTTGCTCATTTGGTCTAAATGCCTTCGTTTGAGCGTCTTATCTTCACAGATGAATATTTGAAAAGGTCAGAGATGTTTTGTCGACGTTTGACGAGTTGAGCACGATTTCATTTGGCTTCATTCTAACGACTCTCTCCCGGTTCCTTTCCTCCGTTTGAGGATTCATCTGCCGTTCCAAAGCCTCGATGAAAAGATGAAAAGAGAAATCAATCAGGTGAGTCGCAGCAGATTAGAAAAGAACAGGCATGACTCAGCAGTTTGACTAATGACACTCTCAGGCCTTACAGGTGTTCAGTTCAAGTCGTGTTAAAATGCTTTATGAGAATGGAAGAAAATGAATATGAATCATTCCATTATTTAAACGTGGGTTTATCTAATGTTGCAGAGATCATAAAAAAGTCCAGAACTAATGAATCCAGCTGCATCTGTCTTTAGCTTTAAACAGGATTTGCTCTGTTAGCACAAATGTGACTCCTAATGAACAGCTAAGAGCCACCGTCGATGTCAGAGTGTTGTTTTTGAAAAATTTTCTTCTTTAAAAAATAATTAACCCAATTTTCTTTTTGGTTGTTTTTGAGTAGATTCTGTGTTAAATAAATGACTGGTTCCGTTATTCCTGCCGTTGTCCATCTTCTGTGTGTCCTTCTCAGACGAGACGAGAGGTGCATTGTGGGAAAGTTTACTGATGGACGCTCTGAATCCAGGAGAAGAAGCTGGAAAAACGAGAGGAACGATTTTTGATAAAGGAATAGAAAAGGAGAGCTCGCTTGGTCGCTCGCTTTCTTTTAATTAAAAAATGTGTTTTCAATTTCTTTGTTGCTTTACGTGTTCTGTATTATTTTTTTCCAATACCTAAAAAAAAGATGATTTTTTTTTCTCCACATTTTTCTTTACATATTTTTTTTACATATTTTTTCTTACGTTTGCTTCAATTTTTTTATTTTTTTTTTCATTCATAAAGTAAATAAATAAATCTGAATTCTCTTCCTTCACAGATTTAAACCAACCAAAAAAGTAACAGACGAAGCTGGTTGACTCCAGACTATTACAGAGTGTATTATTCCAGGTCTGTATTTGTCAAACAGTGTCAAACCCGTGTGTTACTTTCTTTCTGAATCCATCTTTAATACATTTCCTGTTTCCTACAGTTCGTCTCGTCCTGCGAGTGTCCTCTTGGTGAGTTCTTATCACTGTTTGCTTCTTTTCTCGACGCGTGCCTCTGTTTAAACACAAGCGCTCTGGGAATATCCTGAACGTGCACAGAATGTCGACGCATAAATAATGTGCAGCGTGTTTCCATAAAGCAGCGTTTATAGGTCACAAACTCAGGCTCTCGACGGGAAGCTGCCTGAAGAATGGCTGCAGCTAAATGAACGCTAACTGTGTTTAATCCTGTCCCTGAGAGCCGGGTCCAAACCCGCTCAGCGCTTTCATAACCGTCTTATTTAAATATATATGACTGGCCTCATTTCTCTGTTTGAATAAGGACCTTATTCTCCGAGAACTTTGGAAAATGGAGAATGGAAAAACAAAGCAGGGATATTAAAAAACTCACTTAAAATTGGATTATTATTGGAGCCATGTGAGAGTTCAGATTTTATATGGTAATGTGCTCCTTCAAAGAGAAAAAAATAATGTTTAATATTTATTATTACATTTATGCTCCATTCTTTCTTAATGTCACTAGAAAAAGGTTTAAAATGAATGAATATAAATATACTGTGCACCTGGCGCTAAATAAAGACGTATTATTGTAGATTATTAGTGTTTTATTGTAGATAATATAATAGCGTGGATCAAAAGGGCGTCATGCATTTGTTTGGTTTTTTAAATACATCGACACAACCACACTTCATTTATTTATTTATTTCTGTTGGAGCCGGGTTCATTTTAAAAAGGTGCAACATGAGGGAAAAAAAAGATTAAATAAAAATGAGTATTTTAAAATTGGAATAAAGGGGGGAAAGAAAAGAATATTGGAAAACACAAAAAAATAAAAATAAAAAAAACAATCTGCAAAATAAGTAAATAATAAAAAATGCCTTAAATTACAAAAAAAAAAAAAAAAAAAAAAGCCCAAAACAATTACACAAAAAATTCAAAAATCTCAGTGCACTAAAGTTTTTTAAGGTTTTTCCCAATCCTAGTCGAACCCTTGGTAACTCTTGGTTTTGTGGAGTGTATTTTTTCAGGTGAAGCACTGAGGAATTCTTTCAAATAAAAAAATGTCTTTTGGAGAATGTTTTTGACTTAACATTATTGTTCAAATACTATACTTTTAATCATATACAACTTTTATAAATACATTTAAAATACTTTCAAGGTCCATTCTCAAGCTTCTCCGACACACACTGAACACACACTGAACACACACTGAACACACACTGAACACACACTGAACACACACTGAACACACACCGAACACACACTGAACACACACTGAACACACACCGAACACACACTGAACACACACTGAACACACACTAAACACACACACTGAACACACACTGAACACACACTGAACACACACTGAACACACACTGAACACACACTAAACACACACTAAACACACACACTGAACACACACTGAACACACACTGAACACACACTGAACACACACTGAACACACACTGAACACACACGCTGAACACACACGCTGAACACACACTAAACACACACTAAACACACACACTGAACACACACTGAACACACACTGAACACACACTGAACACACACTAAACACACACACTGAACACACACTGAACACACTCTGAACACACTCTGAACACACACACTGAACACACACACTGAACACACACTGAACACACACTGAACACACACGCTGAACACACACTGAACACACACGCTGAACACACACTGAACACACACTAAACACACACTGAACACACACTAAACACACACTGAACACACACTGAACACACACTGAACACACACTAAACACACACTAAACACACACACTGAACACACACTGAACACACACTGAACACACACTGAACACACACTAAACACACACACTGAACACACACTGAACACACTCTGAACACACTCTGAACACACACACTGAACACACACACTGAACACACACTGAACACACACTGAACACACACGCTGAACACACACTGAACACACACGCTGAACACACACTGAACACACACTAAACACACACTGAACACACACTAAACACACACTGAACACACACTGAACACACACTGAACACACACTGAACACACACACTAAACACACACTAAACTGTCTAGATTTCCATTCATGACAGATTCCAGCAGCGTTTCTTTTTTCCTCGTCTCTGGAGATGTTTCTGTTCCGAGACAAACTGACAGCGTTGTTTCGGTCTCGGAACAAATGAGTTTTCTGTAAATGTGGCTGCGTCTGAGATTGCTGCATAATGTGCTGGAAACAAATTTACCCTCGGAGTCAGAAATGGGCTTTGAATTTTATGACTCAATACACGCAACGAAATCAAAACGTCCATAAACGTGTGATAATAGAGAAGAAAGGTTGGTTTCCAATCAACAAAAGATGATGAATACAATAGAACAGCAAGACAGTTATATCCTTTGTGTGTTTGTCCATTGACTAAATATATAACTTTATTGTATATATATATAATAATAAGGTGGTTAAGCTGATAAAATGTGAATATTGTTAGTTTATCATGTAATGGCTTGGGTTTAACTCTGTTTATGTCTAACTTTGCTTCCATTAACTGTATTTAAGAGTAAAAATACTCATCAGTAATAACAGTGTCGTTCAGACAGAACTTGACGTGTTCATCTTTGTCTAAAGCTTCGGCAAAAAGTCCATCTGCTGCAAAAAGAAAGAACAATGAAAACATTTGGCGTTGTTTGTGAGAACAAAACTCAAAGTAAAAAATAATGAGTGAATGCTGCTGGACCCAAGTGGGTCTGGAACCCTTCCTTTGAGCCCAACGACGTCGACCAATTATAATGCTTTATTTACAACGGGACGAGGTTTATGTGATGAATCTTAACGAAGGTTGTTGGTTTAATCTGCTCCATTTGTCCCGCCTCCTGGAACTCAAACTGGGATCGAGAGGGACCGGACTAACTCTTTAAACGGAAAAAGAATTGGGATGGACGGCCAGGCTGTGTTTATGTATAAGTCTATCTGACCTGACGACAGACCTGGACAGAGACTACGTCTGTGTCAGAGACTGGACGTGTCTCTGAAGTGAACTGAGGCCAAGATCCTGACAAATACTGACATTTTTATCATAAGTTCAGACTCGGAGGGAAAAACAAACCACAGCTTCCTGCTGAGTTTAAAAAGACTCAACACTTTTCCCACAAAGCCTTAGGTGTTCCAGAGCAGTACTAAAGCTGACTTGTGTTTCTCACAGATCTGTTTGGTCAAAGGGAAAAAGCCCTTCGTGTGAATCTGAAACATCTGTCATCATCGCGGCTCATTCTCCAAATCATCTTTAAACCTTCCCAGATCAAACGGATCCAGACGTGAGCTTCTCTTCGGCGTCGCTTTCTTTCTCGAAAACGCTGCTTCCATTTGGCTTCATTTGAGAAAACTAGACTCTGATGAATCAACTCTTCTCAGACTCTCTTTTACTTAAGGCTCAAGTTTGACAAAGATGGATTGAACGTCCATTCGTCTTGATTTAACCAGAGTTTGTTTCACTTCAGCTGCAAAAAAAAACAAATGAATAACAACAACAGAGAGAACCGAGACCAGGATGAAAACACGGTTGGAAAGTTTGTATTTTGATTTGAAAATGTAAGGAATGTACGAAAATGAAGACCAGGATTAAACCAGGACTAATTGGACTTATTGATCCAAAACTAAGAGTGAATGTAGGATTCAGTCTGTTTCTATTAGAAAGGCTTAAACCACTGGACTCAGTCTGGACTTAGTTTGTCCTCTCTGGGCAGTAGTAGAAGCAGAACTGGCTTCACTGGAGCCTTAAATCTCTCTTTTTCTAATTAAAACAAATGCAAAGAGTCTTATTTTATTTATTTTAATTATTTTACACCTTTTTCATTTTATTTTAAAGCTACATTTTGCAAATATTTCTGATAAAAAACATCCTCAAACCTTAATGATCTATACATTTATGATTGACATTAATGTAATGATGGATTTAGAAGAGAACCACTGAACCTTGACTTGATCTTAAATTCAGGTTTAGTTTAGTCTGAGTTTAATCCAAGTTTGGATCCAGATCATAGATTAAAATGAAATGTCTTGATAAGTATCCAACAATATTTACTAAATACTGAAACCGATCCTTGTTCATCCTATATTATCCTACATCAGAGCCACGTTGGTCCAGTTTTGCAGCAGAAGTGCCCTCCTCTCTGCTCCGTGAATCCAGAATACTATCCATTACACTGAAAAAAGCCATACATTTATTCAACAACTGCTGTAAATGTCCTTTCTGCAAATGTAATATTCATTCATATATTTAAGCCCATATCTTTTTCCATTAGGGCTTTTTATTCTCACTGAATTATGTATGTTTTTTTCAACCTCAAGGCCTGAGTATTTTAGCATTTCTATTATTTTAAAAGTAGAATTATCTTTACAATAAAACTGGACTCTTCATTGACATTTAAATGAGATTCAAATAAAGCGAAGGTGCCTTTTTAAAAGAACCAAGGTCACGTTACTGTCGTCAAGAAAATGTAAAACCTGTGTCTTCAGGTTTATTCTATATTATAAAGAAATGTGCAGTTCTTTGACAAATTACTCAAAGAACTACGTCTCTTTTGTCGAGTTTGTAATTATTCACTGAGCCATTGTTTGTCAGACGTAGAAAAGGTCTGACCCGAGGAAGATCTCAGAACGATCGTCAATAAAACACGTGTTGAAGAAATTCAGGCGTTTCTTCCTCTTTCTCCTTTTTCTCTTTTGTCTCTTTGTGACTGAAGGCTGACAGTTCAATTCCATCTTTACCTTTTGAGTTTGTTGTGGCGCTCTGTTCCTTTTACACAATAGACGCCGGTTTTCCTTCAGATAATACTCGACTTGTTCCGAAGGACATTACTTCTGCTCAGAATAAACGGGACTGACTTCTCTTGAGTCGTTTGTAGAAAAGCTCCAAACAAATGCAGCCATTTCCCGTTTTCCCAGACTTCTCCGAACGTGAGAAAGCACATTTAATGGGTTTCCTTTTGTTGTGGCGACGCTCCTGGACGTTACACCTCCCTTTACTCAAGAAGCAGTCTCTAATCTTGAGCCGCTCTGTGTCTTTTCAACGTTCAAAGTGTCGCTGCAGGAAAGACCGGACGAACGGATCTGACGAGGACTAATCCGAGAGCCGTTAGCGCGGAGCTGAGGAAGAACCGGCCTCGGAGAATCTTCGGGTTTATTCTGGGCTGAAAACAGGGAGGCTGCGGTGCGTTCGAGCGCCGTTTCTGCGTCCGGAGGTTTGTAAAGTGTAGGAGGCCCGGCTCTAGCCTCGGAGCGTCTGCAGCTCGTTCGTATTCTCCGGCGTTCGGAGGCGTTTATTCTCTGATGTTTATTCATGGCATCGGTTCGACCCCTGTTCCTTCAAATCAATTCCGATCGCTGCCGAGTTTGTCAAGTTTTCTGCAAAGTTTTCGCAGTTATTTGCAATTTACATCACAGTCCAGACACAATAATGGAACTCTGCATTAATGCATTCAGTGTTTGGACAAAACTGCTTCTGCTAACCCTCAAACATGAGCAAAGAAGCATTCAAAAAGTTGATTACCTGATCTTTTTACTGTTAAATTTAGTTTTTCAGTGCAATCTCTTATTTTAACAGGAATCATCTGAAAAAATGAGGTAAAAAGGAGCGCTCCCATTGGTCGACACTGGACAACAAGGAAATACACCAAGGAAATGGGTTATTCTGTTGAAAATACGTCTTATTTTACAGAGAAACAGCTCAAAAAAGATAAAAATAGAGAAACAGCAGCAAATGAAACATGGATAAATGTTGGAAATGCTTTATTTTTTAATCTAAGGTTCAGTGGAGCATTAAATGTTCTGTGTAAAAGCAAAGAGTGTTAATGTGAGCTGATACTTCCATAATATTCAACAGTATTCTACACATTACAAAAAATGTCAAGTGAACCATTTCAAACCAGATAAAACATTGGATTTATGATCATATTTAACTGTGCAGTGAAGAGTGGAGCTCCTCAAAAGCAGAAGGTGTGTTCTGTTTTTAAATGAGATAAAAGTTGCTGCTAGTTTGATTTGAGGCCAATTAAAATCTGCCATAATTAATTATTCACAGGTCCAGAGACATTTTCTGTATTTTGCGAGGCTCCTTCTGCTGATTATTTAACGGTTTGAGAAAGTGATGTGAGCGCGGCAGTAATTGCTCGGACGCAGATTCGAAGGATAATTAGGCGATGGCGCTGAGCGGACTGAGATTTATTGATTAGTTATTAGCGTTTCACAGCAGCTTGAGCGCTAATGACATGAACCACGGGGGACTGAGAAACCAGAAGCTCACTGTGGACGAAAACACGCAGAAAAAAGTTTTAAACGGTTTTAAAAAAAAAGCCGAAAAGGTAGAAAAGAGACGAATGGACAACAGCGTTTGATCCAACACTTCATTCGACTCACGTTACTTTATAAACAGCATCTTTCAGGTTTATGGCACAAATTAAAGTCAAAACCACGTTCAAGAGGATTATGGGAGGATTATTAATAAAACTTCTCAGAATGAAAACCTGGAGCGATTACAGACGATAAAATCTGAGAACTTTGGAGTCATTTTTAAACCAAACCAGACCCAAACCAAAAATGATGACGTTTAATCAGAAATAAAGTCTCTTTCTAGTTCAAGGCTCTGTCCACACCAACACAAGTCAGTTTTTAATCTGATATTTCCTCTGTTTATAAATTAATGTGGAATAAATCATCACGAAACAACGCTGTAAACACTTTAAACCAGTTTCCAGAAACAAGATGGAGGTAAACGCTCTGAACACATTCAGAATGTTTGAGTTTGACTTCATCAGGACTGAGGACGGACACATGAAATTATGACAAAGTGTGTTTATTAAAATATCCTTGTGCCTTTAGGACTTTAAAAAGAGCTTTTAACTCTAATCTAGCGTTAGCATTTAGCTGCAGCCTGTTGACTTTATTTAAAGGTAATTATTTAAGTTTTTCTCACACGACGCATCAACAAGACACTTTTTATCTGGTATTGTGTCCTTTTGATCCAATAATCAGAGAGAACATCTTGGAGCAAACAGCAGATGTTGTTGGATTCATTATTTTGACGTAAATGAACGACTGTGTTTCGCTCTGAGTCGGAGCTCGAGTGTTTTTGGTGAAGTGCTGGAGCTCAGGAGGCAATCTGGGGCTTAAAAGCCAACAATGTGTTTCCCATCAGTCGTCCTCAGAGACCGGCCTGAGTTTTAGACGAAGACGATGGGATCAGAACAAACAACAACAACAACATCATGACTGTTCCAGGTTCCTCAGTGACTCCTCAAGCATCACCCTCCACCTGCTTCAGAAACCAGCAGAAAACAACTGGTTCACTTCGAAAATATAAAAAGAACCAAAGACTCAGACTTCACTTGGACTTGAACCAGACTCAGACTTCACTTGGACTTGAACCAGACTCAGACTTCACTTGGACTTGAACCAGACTCAGACTTCACTTGGACTTGAACCAGACTCAGACTTCACTTGGACTTGAACCAGACTCACTTGGACTTGAACCAGACTCACTTGGACTTGAACCAGACTCACTTGGACTTGAACCAGACTCACTTGGACTTGAGTCTCTGAACAGACTTGATGTTTCTCCAAAGATTAAAAGAATATTATTAGAAACAGTTCATTTTCTTCAATAGTTTGACAGATTACACAGAGTTAAGTGTTACTCTCATGACGCTGCCTTCAAATGCTCTCTGTAAAACTCAGCGCTACAGGGCTTTACAACCAAAGAACAAAAAGCAGACACTTAAAGAGACAGATTTTTTTTAAATTTTTGCTACAAGATAATCTTTTCAGATCCATACAAAACCTATTCATATCTGACTTAAACCTGTTCAAATCCATCTAAAACTTGTTCAAATCCAACTAAAACCAGTTCAAATCCATAAAATGTTCTTTCTGAAGAAACAAACATCTATATTTGTGGTTCTGTCCCGACCTGATCCAGTCAGTGTAAATATAACTTTAATGTGACTGAATCGTTCAGAGTTAAACCCGGTGACAGTGAAAAACGCTGCGTTGGTCTCGAGTTTGAAAAGCGTCACGTTACGGGCTTCTTCTCTGAAATAATGGAGGTCGCTTTGACTTTTAATGGTTTCTGTTTCCGTTTAAACAAAGGACATAAATCACGACGCTGCTGTGACTCTGAACAAACCCGAGGACGTGTTGGAGACGCGTTTAATGGACGACGACTGCAACAGAAACATTAAACATGGACAAAGTCTCACTGGTGAATGGACAAAGCTGTTTTATCTCATTTATTGTTGCTTTATTATGTTTTTTTTATTGGTCACATTTTTATGAGTGTTTATTCATTATTTATTTGATTTTTATTCTATTGTATGATTGATTTTTATTACTATTCTTTATGTTACTTCTAGTTTACTGTGTTGTTAACTAAACTAAACTAATCCGTCTTAAATTACAGCATTATGTTCATGAAATAACAGACCTGTGACACAGTTTAACTTTTAGGACTTTATAAAAGCATCAGAAAAACCTGAGAAAACGGGTTATGTTCAAAAACGTAGGAGTTTTTTGAGCTGTGGTCGAAGCCAGAAACAAACAAACAAGACGTATTTTCTTTTGGTGTAAAAATATGGAGCAATTAACTGGTTTTGTGAGTCATGAACTTGTTAAATTAAGCTCTAAATCCTCTCCTCAGTTTTTGGTGTGAAATGGAAACTCCTACAAATATATCAAAACTAAAGCCTTTTTCTGCGACGCTTTAGAAAACATGGAACGTGCTGCTTTTGCTTCAAAATGGCGTCTTCTTGATTCGATCTGTGTTTCTGCAGCAGAGCAACAATATCACGCTTTAATCCAAGAACATTTTCTAACAGAGCTGTTCCAAACTGAAGACAGCGTTTGTTGATTTCTTTCTTTTTCTTTTAATGGAAGCAAACAGAAACAGGTTAAAGTTCACGCTGCTGACGTTAATGTGATTCTGACCAGGTCCGTGTTTGTTTCATTAACGTCTGCCGTTTGCTTCGGGAATGAGTCCGTGTTCAGTCGTAATCTCCGTGACTCGAGGCGTTTTAAAGACGACACTCGGGACACGGCGGAGGTCGAACCGGACGAGTCTACGTTTAATTAAAACGCTGTCGAGGGAACGTTGATCTCTTCAAGCCTCGTTGTTGAAATGTTCCACAATCACACCTTTAGTTTACACATTGTTTGTTCATTTTTGTTTTTCTTTGTCAAACATTTTTCCACAGATTTACAATCCTTTTATGGGAGGAATAACTGTGACTTTTCCAAACAGACTTTTTCAGACCTTTTTTCTTTAGTTTGTTTTATTATTGTAGCTTGGTGTGATTTTTAAATTTTTTATTTTTCTGCAGAAATACTACACACAATATATCATTCTAGTGGATTTGGTGTTTTTTATTTTATTTATTTTATTTAATTTTTTTACAGATAATAAATTTAAGTGATACAGATTTTTTCAGTATTTTTTCTTTAATTTGTTTTATTATTGTAGCTTTTTTTTGCCCTTGATTTTTTATATTTAATTTTGAAAATATGAGGTAATATTATTATTATTATTATTATTGTCATTTCCATTACTTTTCCAAAACAAAGAAAAAAAAAGAACATGAAAATTTCAATTTTGTTTAATTTTCATGACTTTTTTTAAATATATTTAGAAATACATTTTAAATATTTGCAGAGTTTATTTTCTCGATGCGATTCTTCTTTTTCTGTTAAATGAAAGTGTTTCTCGTGTCTGATTCAGGGTCAGCGCGGGATAATGCAGTAAAGTATTTGATCTGCAGCATCAGGTCATCGTCGTTCCGTCATAAATATTAATAATCTCATAAACACTGGTGACTTCATCCATATTTATATCTGTACTTCAGAGTGACACGGACAAGGCTCTGATCCTTCGTTTGTTTGTGGTTTTAAATCAAGAAGCACTGACTGCAAATGTGAAACAAGGAAAACAACGACTCCCTTTTTCTACCAGAAGCTTAAATAACTGCTGATACAAAATGAGTTTGTGCAGAACCGACAGTTCCTGATTTGTATTCATCCGACGGACATCTGTTAATTAGTTTTTTACAGTTTTACGATAAAATTCCCCGAAGACTTTTCCCCTGAAGAGTTTTAGTTTTATCATTCAGTGATAAACCCTCAGAACCCGACAGGAATACTAACAGATCTCTTCTGTTGGAGCAGGATGACCATCTCAAACCTGAAAATACTTATTATATTAAACCAGAAATCACAACAGCAACAAATGTGAGATTATTTCTGTTGCTTTGATTTTTGGTGAAATTAACAAACAAACAAGAACAGATCACATTGATTCAACTTTTTATTATTATTATTATTTCACTTCTTTTATAAAGAGTCTGAAGAAGACAAAACCTACCAGTTCTAAACCAGGTCTAAACCAGGTCTAAACCAGGACTAAACCAGGTCTAAACTAGGTCTAAACTAGGTCTAAACCAGGTCTAAACCAGGACTAAACCAGGACTAAACCAGGTCTAAACCAGGTCTAAACCAGGTCTAAACCAGGACTAAACCAGGTCTAAACCAGGTCTAAACCAGGACTAAACCAGGACTAAACCAGGACTAAACCAGGTCTAAACCAGGTCTAAACCAGGTCTAAACCAGGTCTAAACCAGGTCTAAACCAGGTCTAAACCAGGACTAAACCAGGACTAAACCAGGTCTAAACCAGGTCTAAACCAGGTCTAAACCAGGTCTAAACCAGGACTAAACCAGGACTAAACCAGGTCTAAACCAGGTCTAAACCAGGTCTAAACCAGGTCTAAACCAGGTCTAAACCAGGACTAAACCAGGTCTAAACCAGGTCTAAACCAGGACTAAACCAGGTCTAAACCAGGTCTAAACCAGGTCTAAACCAGGGACTAAACCAGGACTAAACCAGGGACTAAACCAGGACTAAACCAGGACTAAACCAGGACTAAACCGGGACTAAACCAGGACTAAACCAGGACTAAACCAGGTCTAAACCAGGTCTAAACCAGGACTAAACCAGGTCTAAACCAGGACTAAACCAGGTCTAAACCAGGACTAAACCAGGTCTAAACCAGGTCTAAACCAGGACTAAACCAGGACTAAACCAGGACTAAACCAGGACTAAACCAGGTCTAAACCAGGACTAAACCAGGTCTAAACCAGGACTAAACCAGGACTAAACCAGGACTAAACCAGGACTAAACCAGGACTAAACCAGGACTAAACCAGGTCTAAACCAGGTCTAAACCAGGACTAAACCAGGACTAAACCAGGACTAAACCAGGTCTAAACCAGGTCTAAACCAGGACTAAACCAGGACTAAACCAGGTCTAAACCAGGTCTAAACCAGGTCTAAACCAGGACTAAACCAGGACTAAACCAGGTCTAAACCAGGACTAAACCAGGTCTAAACCAGGTCTAAACCAGGACTAAACCAGGTCTAAACCAGGTCTAAACCAGGACTAAACCAGGACTAAACCAGGTCTAAACCAGGTCTAAACCAGGACTAAACCAGGTCTAAACCAGGTCTAAACCAGGTCTAAACCAGGTCTAAACCAGGACTAAACCAGGACTAAACCAGGTCTAAACCAGGTCTAAACCAGGACTAAACCGGGACTAAACCAGGTCTAAACCAGGTCTAAACCAGGACTAAACCGGGACTAAACCAGGACTAAACCGGGACTAAACCAGGTCTAAACCAGGTCTAAACCAGGACTAAACCGGGACTAAACCGGGACTAAACCGGGTCTAAACCAGGACTAAACCAGGTCTGAACCAGGTCTAAACCAGGTCTAAACCAGGACTAAACCAGGACTAAACCGGGACTAAACCGGGACTAAACCGGGTCTAAACCAGGTCTAAACCAGGTCTGAACCAGGACTAAACCAGGACTAAACCAGGACTAAACCGGGACTAAACCGGGACTAAACCGGGTCTAAACCAGGACTAAACCAGGTCTGAACCAGGACTAAACCAGGACTAAACCAGGACTAATTACTGACTTAAGCTCGATCGATTATTACTCATCAATAAGACATAAGTTAAAGACAAGTAACGGTGACTTTTGTCTGGTTTGACCTTTGAACCCAGTCAATAATGTATTGACCTGAAGGTTTTTTAATTGTTTTCTATCCTGTAGTTTCTCGCCGGAGCAGCTCTGGGTTAAATCTCAGGTTTAGGCAGATATTTATTTATTTATTTGACATTGACCTGAGTCGGGGCCGAGCTACAAAACTATTATTAAAACTAAACAAGAATGCAACTTAAACTATGTTTTATAAGAGATAATAGAGCGCTCCGTCTCAATAATTGTGTCATTTCTTTTAAACAGAGTCGAGCAGAAGCTTTAGATGAGTTTGTGTTGTTTTTATTATGAATATTATGAATATATCATTCGTTTGTCTCTGTCCTGGGACCGGAGCCTCCTGCTGTGACTCTTTTCCTTGAGGCTGTTTTTGTTTTTTCTCATCCTGATGGAGGGAAAACACTGCCTGAATATTTTTGCCAAAAGTAAACTGACCATTGTTGATTTTACACTGGACTGGATTTAATTTTGAATTTAGTCTGAACTTTATTAATCCTCAGGTTTGTCACAGCAGCTCAGTTAGAAACAGTCATAAATACACAATAAAACAAGTAAAAATAAATACACACAATAATATACAGTAAGATAAAGATGTGGTTTAATAACGTACATGTTACTAATAAAAGGTTAGAGGCAGTTGTGTATATTTTCTGGATTAAAAAAAAAAAACCCTTAACCTTTTCCTCATTTAAAACCTGCGCATCACAAACAGCTTTAATATAATTCGATTCTGACTGGTTTGATCAGATTTAGCAGCATTTAGACATTTTTGTGGAGCGTAAACTGAAGTAAAGAAGAATTAAATCCAGTGCGACAGCTTTTCACAACAAAGAAAACCGGACGCGACTCGTGGAAGTTGGTCTGGAGCCTGTATTTTTCTATGTTTTATTCAAAAACTGGATTTACAGTTGGACAGAATAATCTAAAGCTCCATCTCGCTCCGGTGCCGTGCTGTCAGTCATTTACAGGAAATGTGTGCGATATATTTGGAACGAAGATAAAAATCTGCAAGAATGAATCCAACAGGAGACTGGAGACGTCTGGGTTTATTGAAGATAAATGTGGACGAGCAGAGACTGATGGGATCGACAGGTCAGAGTCAGAGCCTCAGCCGCGAAATGTCACTGAACTCAGTCGGTTTCAGGAAACAACGGCAGCTCAGACCCAGACCCACCATTTTGAAATAAATCAAACTTTTTAAATCAGATTCATTCCTCAGTTCTTTTCTGAGACAGTCGTGTTGTTCCTGGAGCCTTCCTTTTGGGCTGGTGACAGGTCAGAGGTCAAACTGTGAACGCTGGAGAAGGATTAGCTTAGCATTAGCCTCGCGCTTAAGAACCCATCATTATTGAGCCACAGAGGATCACCGTTGGTCTGTTTCTATTGGTTAATATTGCCGTTTCCGTGGTAACGCACACAGACAAATGAGTTTCAACCACAACGACCTGCTTTGGTTTTAGGACAGGGTCAAAAAACAGGACATTTGGGGAAAGAAGAGGGTAAAAGCAGGACATTTTACTATTTTTTTGGAGATACACGAACTCAGGACAGAGACTTAAATCTGGACTGTCCCGGTTAAATCTGGACTGTCCCGGTTTAAATCTGGACTGTCCCAGTTAAATCTGGACTATTTTTAACCTGCATTTAATAGTTTTATTTTTAATCTGAGCAGGTTTCATGTGCGTTTTCCAACTGTCCAAGTACCACCTGAGCAGCATTAATCTTGGTTTAGTTTAGTTTTATCTTTATGTTTTTTCTTGAGTAAATTAAAGGCTTTAGTCTCGGTTTAAGCGTCGCTCTTCGGTCCAGACTAAATCCTCAGACGTGAAAGCTCCAGAGGAACATGGTTCAGTCCCGACAGCTGCTCTTTTATTCGACAAAAGGAGCCGGACCGGAGTGAAAACAGGTTTAGTTTAAGACGAGAGAACGGAGGAAGAGACCTGGGTAAGTCCTGGTTTAATCCGGTTCAAACCTGGTTTTAGTTTTGGTACTTTTCACATTTTTTCACCTGAAACGTTAAATCCCGCTCTCTGCTTGCAGCTGGTTTATTTTCTGGAGGTTTTCCTGGTGTTTTCTGGACGACAGACGAGCAGCTGGTATCTCTGTCGTCTCCGGTGGCATTTGGCTGCTGTCAGAGCCTTAACGCTTCCTCCAAAAGGTTAGCGCTCGACGGAGACCGACAGCGTTATATCACCGGGGATTCTTTGGGTTTGACTTCTGTGTTCCGCCCTTTCCTCAGGTTTATATTTAAAAGAACTCTGGAACCTTTAAAAAACAAACCTTTTGCTTGTTTTGTCATATTTTAGGTAAAATTTAAAATAGTTTATACACTTTTTGGCCTTAGTAAAGGATGAAGAATCGTTATTTCTTCTGAGGTTTGATTTAGTTCCATTTCTTCAGTTTTATGGAAGATTTTTTTTCCAAATGAACCCCATCGACAAAGCAAAGCCTGCTCCGTTTGCGTCCCAACGGTATAACTCTCAACGGTATAACTCTCAACGGTATAAATCTCAACGGTATAACTCTCAACGGTATAACTCTCAACGGTATAACTCTCAGACAGGTTCAGTGTTACGCCCGAAAATGAACAGCTTCTATGTTATGTATAAGTCATAAATTTCCAGTTAATGAAAAATGTATGAAACCAGCCGTTTTCAGGAAAAAGGAGGTCGGGGGGAGTTCAGACTCGGAGCTCGGCGACGGTTAATGGAAACGCATCAGAAAATCATTACAGAGCGAACGGTCAAACGAGGACAGGCCACACCAGACTCCAGCGTTAAATGGGTTCGATGTTAGAGTCAAATAAAGTCACGCAAAAAAGAGGTATATTCAAAAAAAAAAAAGGACTTGTTAGCTTGTTAGCGTAGCACTGGACTAAACCACAGGTGATGCTAACGCTAATGCTAACGCCAACACTGCTTCCCCTTTGACCCTCGTGGCTCCAAACGAGAACGTTCTGCTTCTTTTCTGTTTTTGATTCTGAATATATCGGTCAGTTTAAAGGATAACTGTGTGAAACTTGGGAAGGATTTGTTATTTTTTTAATTCCATGATCCCCTCTGATGCAAGGTCTGTAGAAAAGGAGATATGTAGATTATATAAATATATTAAAGAATTATGACATGACACTTTCAAGGGCAGGATTAAGGGTGTAAGTTAATTTTAAAGCGTCCTCAGTGTTAAACCATAAGATCTACTATAAACAGCTTTAATTATAAACTTATAAAGAAATCTAGTTAGAGTTGATGTGAATTTATAAAAGATGTTGTTAGTGTTTATTCCGTTTGTCCCTGGTCTCTTCATCAGTCTCAGATGTCCAGACTCTTCCAGCTTCGTTCTGTTTGGTTGAGCTCTTCGTGAGAGACTCTTGAGATTGAATTATCTTGTTTTTTTGGACAGTTTTCATTCGGAGCTTTGACCTGGATCTGTTCTGTCCAGGTTTCCCTCTGGAGCCTCTGCTGCCTGTTCGTTTAATCAACTGTCCAACTGTCCAACTCGGGTCTCGGTCTTGTCTCTGGGGTTTAAACCTGGTCTGGTGTGATGCAGTATGTGCTTCATGTGGATAAAACAAGAAGTGATAAAACTGGATTTGGTTTCTGTTAATTTGACATTTTTCTGGAGAAGTCTCTGGAGTGTTTTTTGTTTCTTTTGTCGTAGATGCTCTGGTCATTTCTAAAACCTGTGGAGGTCAACTCTAACGCAGGTAGAACGCGTTTAAAGTAGATTTTCTGAAGTCAGCGAAAACCAAATGAGTGCAATATAAATGAGTGTCTGAGACGTAAAAACCTGAGCAGAGATCTACGATAAATAACTCTGATCTCAGGCCAAATGTCAGCGAGCAGCCCTCAGTCGTTTAGACTTTATCACCTGAAATAAATGTGATAAACCGCCGTCGAACCACATCCTCGCCTCAGAGCCAGGAACAGAGCTCGGTTTGTGATTGAAACTGATTTAAGAGCTGGACTGAGGAGGTTTAAGTGGAGTTTCAGGAGAAAAACAGAACCGTAGAGGTCTGTTATCGTCCCAAAAACAACTGTTAAAAAGTGACATAACGACGTTTGTTTCACTAATTTAAGGCCTACATCACTTCTCACTGACACAAAGCTCCAGCGACAGATTACGTTCATATTTAAGCCACACACTTTAAATAATTAAAAATAACACGGTAAATTGTTCCAAACTAAAAGGCATTATTTACCTTTTTTTATCCGTTTTGTGCTATTTCTCTGTTACAAACCACATTCTCATCTATTAAAATCCTTCATTATAAAGACTAGATCACGTCTGATGGTCTTGTCTTTTCAGATGATTCCTGTTACAATAAACTTTAGGAGATTACACTTTTTCTTTTTTTTTACAAGCATTAAAAAATAAATAAATAAACCTATTCATTTCATTCCTGTTTGTCTTAATGCAGCGATAACATTTCTAGTTTTATTGAGGACAGTTTAATAACCGTGAGGAGCCCAGAGCGATGTTAAAGAGCGTGTGCAGTGACCTCTGACCTGTTCCTCGTCAGTAAACAGTCCGAGCTTTGACAGAATGACAGTTTTCCATTAACGTCTTGTTAATATTCGCTTTACAAACGCGTCTGAAATGAAGAGGACTCCCGTGCGTTTCTGAACGAGTCGGGTTTTTTCACCTGACGCCGTTTTCAGTCGCTGAACCGTAAACACAGCGGCCATTACCTCCCGGCGCTTTAAATGGGCTTTTTATGGTGATTCAGACTCGTTTGAAGAAGGCGGGAAAAGGGCAATTTGTGTCAGAGGGAAATGTTTATTTACAAGAGTCTGACGAGGATCAAACATCCACCGACGACGAAAACAGAGACGACTGTGATTATAAAACACACCATGTTCTCGACCGAAACAACACCAGACCAACGGTACCTTCTGTTCAAATACTGTTATTTTATTATTAATATTGGGATCCATCAGGTTCTCATCCAGCCTCCATTTAACAAACACATCTGCTTTTCATTTATATTTTAAACATGTTGCTATGAAATTATTTTAAAGCAATATTATGGGCTTTCATCAGAAATAAAAAGAACACAACTAACGTCCAAATAAATGTGTCTACACTTCTCCAAACATAGAAAAACAAATCTAATGTCATCAAAAAGTCATCATTATTTAATGTTTTAATAATAAACATCATCTTGAACACAATTAGAGATTATATTTTGGATGGTTTATGAGACAGCTTTATATATATATAAAAACTAAATAAAACTTTGATAAATCATGTAATAAATACTGTTTAAAACTGTGCATTTTTATCTTATTAATTTAAAATTATTTTTTTTTAAACCAAACTCTGTTCTGGTTAAGTTTAGTCTCATTTTCTGTTTCGAGTTTAATTCAGTGACACATAAATATAAATATACAAGTAAATACATAAATAATTAACTCATCTATTAATTCACTTCATTTATTAATTAACATAAGAAGAATATCTTTCTCATTCTGCAGTTGTTGGATTATTTATTTTTTAATTTGTCCCTTTTACTGTTTGTAATCATCAGTGAGTTTAAGAATAAAGCAAAATATGTCGTTTGCTGCAAAACAAACAGAAACTCTGAAATAAAACCTTCATAAAACTGAAATCGACTTTAGCTTCTGTTAAAACCCTGATGTTTGGACAAAATTACACTGTATTTGATAGTTATATTTATATTATTATTATTATATTATTTATATTGATATATTTAATAGTTGAGTTCTGAAGCGACTGATGAGGATTTGTTTTATATTAACTGCAGATAAACACAAGCTCCATTTATCTTTATCTTAAATAAACGTTGCAGTTTCCAGCTTTTCTTTCTTTTTCTTTGGTTGTTGAGTTGAATAAAGGCAATAAATCTGTATCAAACAGAGTTCAGTAAAAGGCCTTGACATTGATCTTTTGATTCAATCATCTCAGAGAAATGAAGCAGCAGATCTTGAACTCTGAAGAGTCTAATTTAAGGGACACAGATGAACCGGAAACTGTTTTTATTGTGGATCTGATCAACTTGAACGACTCTGGTTTATCTCACATTCGACTGAAGCCAAACCCGCCGACAGCCTTCAGTCAAACCCACGTCCTCCTTTTACTGCGTTTCATAAAAAGCGGATCAGTCCTGACCTGAAACGACGCCTGCCACCGAACTGTCAGATTTAAACCGAGCGACGACGGGCACCTGACAAATGCCACGAGTCGGGGCTGAACTTCTCCAGATGCTGAGTCACGGCGGCGTGTTCGCTCTCCCTCAGGATGAGTCGGCATTTATCAGAGCCACTCGCCGTCTGCGTCCAGGATTTACAAAGTTTAGAGGATTTCGGTGCCATTTTGCAGCTATAAATAAAACACACTGGAAAGGCTTATCGTTTTAAAGAGCTCTGAAGGTGTTTGGTTTCTTTTCTTTGTTGTAAAAACCAAACACAAAGTCTGAGAAAAGGTTAGAAAATACACAGAGTCTACTCCACTTTAGTTTTTGTTTGAAGAAAGGTCTCTGAATATTTACTTTTTTTCAGATGTATTTATAGTTTAGGCTTTGTCCTTCAATAAAGACACAAATATCAGCTTTCACTTTTTGCAGCGTCTTTTACATAAAAAAAGGTCAAACTGGACCAATTTTCCGTTTGCAAAATACAAATATATTACATTAAATGGAGCTGACCTGAATCTTTTATGTTTAGAGTTTACTGTAGACTGTAGTGATCCTGTAATTATCTCTGTCTCATTAAACACTGAAGCATTAACATTTATCCATGTTTCATTTGCTGCTGTTTCTCTATTTTTATCTTTTTTGAGCAGTTTCTCTGTAAAATAAGACGTATTTCCAACAGAATAACCCATTTCCTTGGTTTATTTCCTTGTTCCTTCGTTGTTGACATCAGTGTCGACCAATGGGAGCGCTCCTTTTTACCTGAAGTGAGCTGTGATTGGACAAAATCCTGCTGTGGACTGATCATTCTCATCTATTAAAATCCTTCATTATAAAGACTAGATCACGTCTTAAGGTCTCATTTTTTCAGATGATTCCTGTTACAATAAACTTTAGGAGATTACACTGAAAAACTATATATAACTAATATACTTAAACACAGTAGAAAAGTCCTCATTTTTGAATTATTTACAGATGTATTGATTTCTGGCGACATTATTATGTACCGTCTTTGATTTGTGGTAAAATTAAAGTGTGTAATAAGGTCACTTTATTCTGAGTCGCTGTTATTGGAGCGTAACTGTTTGTTTACGTCGTGTTCACAGATGATCTTAGAATAAAACCCGGGTTAAGAGTAGAGCCACAGACAGCAGCTGCCCCAGACTCACAATATTAAATAATAACACAATATAAACTCATATAATGACTGTTTTCCACATTTTCAAAACAAAAGAATGAAAAGTCATTTCTGGATTTCCCGTTCACTGTTGCTGACTGGTCAAACAACTCTGTTCTGACCAAGATTAGAATCTGTTCACGGATTGAATAATTATATCTGTATAAAGCGATTTTCTCTGGTTCCAAGAAACTAGAGCCATCGGTAGAAAAGGTAAGAGTGAAAATAATGAGGTGTTCTAATCCTCGTTATCCCCAGGACTCGGTCTTCATCCGTGACGCTGAATATTAACGAGAGCGGCTCACGTTAACAACACTGTCCTTCATTTGTTCTTGACTCGAGAGAATTAAAACTATACCAACATTATCTGGGGTCATTTCCAGAAGTTATTACAGGTTTCACTGAAGAAGGCCCACGAGGGAGTCTCTGAGAACGGGTCCAGCGGCTAATGACTGGATGATGATCGTTAGTTTCTCAAACACAGTGTTTAAAAAAAAATAAAGGAAAAAGAAATGAAAAAAAAAATCTTATGGCAACAGTAAAAACACGAAAAGCTGAAAATAGTAAATACATTTAATTACACTAATCACCTTAGAATTCTATCAATAATGCAAATTCATCTGCATTTGATTTAACACAAAAAATATATATTTTCACCTTAAACTGATTCAAATGTTCCAGAAAACCACCTCATGAATGAATTTGAGCCTGAAACGTAATTCCTTTAAAAAGTAATGAATAAATCCTTGAGTAAAAGAAGCGTTGCTTTGGTTCCATTGACCTTTGAACCATTCGATCACACGACGAACGGAGGCCGCTGACCCCTGACCTCTGACCCATGACCCCTGAACGCTGAGGAGACCTTAATAATTCATCATAAGTTTAGTCACAGCTTGAAAAGGATCGTATCAAACAAACTGGAGCTAGTCCAGACTCAAGACCGCTTAAACCAGGTCTAGAGTCTGGACTAAACCAGGTCTAGAGTCTGGACTAAACCCGGTCTAGAGTCTGGACTAAACCCGGTCTAGAGTCTGGACTAAACCCGGTCTAGAGTCTGGACTAAACCCGGTCTAGAGTCTGGACTAAGCCCGGTCTAGAGTCTGGACTAAACCCGGTCTAGAGTCTGGACTAAACCCGGTCTAGAGTCTGGACTAAACCCGGTCTAGAGTCTGGACTAAGCCCGGTCTAGAGTCTGGACTAAACCCGGTCTAGAGTCTGGACTAAGCCCGGTCTAGAGTCTGGACTAAACCCGGTCTAGAGTCTGGACTAAACCCGGTCTAGAGTCTGGACTATACCCGGCTTAAATCGGTTCAGAGCAAATTGAAGTTAACACAAGATTCAAACTGGTTTAAAATGAAAAGCTTTTTGATGAGACTGATCCTAAAACTACTCCACTCATTGTTTATTTGATGAAACTGATCCTAAATCTACTCCACTCATTGTTTATTTGATGAAACTGATCCTAAAACTACTCCACTCGTTGTTTATTTGATGAAACTGATCCTAAACTATTCCACTCGTTGTTTATTTTGAACCACAGTCTGTTAACGGTCTGAGTTTATTTTGGGTCCAACACGTATCTGTCTTTGTTCAGACGCCGACCTGGACGACAGCGACTGTTCTTTCTCTGAAATCGGGACAGTCGTCGGATCATCGGCGAAGCGCGGCGGCGGCGGTCCTTCAGAGACGACGGAGACGTTATTAACGACGGAGCGACTGCAGCTGGAAACACGAGAGAGAATGATGAAAGGTTTGAGAGAGAACAGCTCCGACACCTTTCTGTCTTTTCTCCTGCGACCAGCTTTTTACAAACACCTTTTTCAAGTCTTTCATCACGCTTCCAGGTTTCCACGAGAGACGTCACAATAACAGGAGACTTTCCACTGATTTTAACAAAAGACAGTTAGTTTAGAGACGACAAACTGACTGATTGTGTCGATAGTCGATGAGAAACAACAAACGTAAGATTATAGCAATAACTGAAGGTATTTACTCCAGTTATTTCTACAATAAGTCGTTGGGACGTCCTTTTGGTTCATGTCTTTTAAAAACACTAAGACTATATTATTATTCAAACACTTTTATTAGTTGCATGTTTTCTTTAGACAGAGAAATTATTTATTCCTATAACCGTTAGTTTACTTTAAAAACTGAATAAACAGAAAACTCGTCCGTTTCCAAAGATTCTGGTGTTTACTCGGTTTTATCAGCGGCTCCTGGATCTGAGCCGTTTGAACAAATATTCTCCTCAAATCTAATCTGTGACGTAAAGTCTGTCACGGAACTAATCTTACCTTTGACATTTACAAGACACAAAGAGCTCTGAGCCCTGAGCAGTTGATCTGTGGTTAAAGTCTGTGATAAGAGCTTTGTTTTAGCCTCAAACCTCAACAAACTCTAGACCATCTCCAAATAAAAAGTCAGTAACAGTCTTTTTATTTAGTTTTCCCTGAGTTTGGTCTGACAGGCACATCCACCAAAACAGACACAATTAGAGCTCTATTTATTTATAGTCTGCTCTCGTTTTAGACGCAATATCTGTGACTTTTTATTATTTTCTGAACCAAAAATGAACTGAAGCTCTCTCCAAATGAACGAGCCTGAAGCAGAACTAAACTAAGACACTGTCCACGACGATTATGAATTATAACTAAATAAAATAAATGTACAGATAAATACTATGAATAAATAAAAATCACAAAGGATTCATTCAGGAAGAATTGTGGAGACAGTTGTGGGAAATTTAATTCTAAAGAAAGAAATTTAGGCACAAATTGATGACTTTTTGATTGACTATTATTATTTATTTTTATTTATTTACACTACTGTTAAGACTATTAAAGTGATCCTTTTTTGTTAATTAAAGCTATTTAAAAATCAACAGTTTGTAAACGGGCAAGTGTTTGAAAATGCTTCATGTCAAGGCCTTGAGTTACTCTCCTTTTGTTTAAGGTAACTTCATATTTACATTTACATGAAGTCAGAGGAGACAGGTCGGGGCAGAAGCTCTGTGTTTTTAAAGCAGTGCAGTGGGTTATTTCTGTCCCGTCCTTCAGATTCTGACCTGATCGTCCTGTTTTCTCAAAAAAACATGAAAATCCATCAAGACGAGCTCCGTTAAAGCGACGGGTTTAAAGGTCGTTCATCGAAGTATTTACGGCTCCAAAGGTTCAGGAAATCAGGAGATAACACAGAGCTACTATGAACTGAACTTATCTGAAAAGTCTCGGAAAAATATCTTTGAGATGCAAAAAAACAAAGAGAGACGTCCTTTTCTTTGTGTTTGTGTCAAATATTCAAGTAAACACTAATGTAATGGTTAATAAAACCAGCACATCTTTTTATAATGTTCACTACTTTTTTAAACGTGTTCAAATTGAATGAACTTTATTGTCTCCTGTGTCGATGTTTTTGAGAGTCTTGATCCTGAAGAGAGACTGATATAATCGACTAGTTTTGTTTCACGTGATGAACTGTTCACTGATGTTTGGTTCTTATCCTGAATATTCTGACAGTTTTGATTTTAACACTTAAACAGGAAACAATATTAACTGTGAGTAGCTCATTTACACAAGAGAAAAAGACTTTGGTGTGTTTTTATAAATGTAATCCACAAAGGTAAAACAGTAAAGGTAAAAGAACTGATATAGTTCCAAAGTATTTAAAGTTGAATGTAGAAAGAGCAGTTCCGGCTGAAGCTGCTCGATGCTAACGGTAGATTTCAGCACCGTTCTGGTCAGTATTTAAAGCTGTGAGTGAATAAAGCGACAGTAGTCTGTGTCAGATCCTTCACTCAGCTCCGGCTCTGACGGCTGCCGCTGCTTCGGGACCGACACTAAGTCTTTTACGACACGACGGATCTGTCTCGGAGCGAATACGAGGCCCAGCGGGACTCCGACAGATCCGAGCGGGATTAAGAGCCGCTGCCGAGTCTAATTTACTCTGAAGTGGAGTGATATGACTCCAGACGGCGTTTTGGGTTCTGGTTTTTTGGTGATGTTAAACGAACGCAGCTGGAAACGGCTCGCTGAGTTTAAACTGTTCCAGGATTAACTCGTTCAGTTCTAATAACATTAAATAACAGACCGACGCAGCAGGAACAGCAGCTACTTTAGAAATGACAATAAACGCTTGATGTAAACGCTCCCAGTGCTTTGTGCTTATTTAAATATCTATTCTTTCACTAAACTCTGGACCGTTTCTTGGTCTGGTTTCTGTTCCTCTTCAGCCTCTGGTGCCTTCAGGCCTCAGGCTCAAAACAAATAAAACTGTTCTCTGAATGTCTGTAAGAGACCTCTGCTGCTCTTCAGAATAATACTTTCAAATACAACAGAGACGGTTTCATGAAACTTTTGGAACAATAAAAAACAAGGGAAGTCTGTGTTTGGTTTTTCTGTGACTTTAGTGTGAATCTCTCTCTGATCTCCAGAGTCAGCCTTGTGCTTTGAATAAATATGTAGTAGTTCTGTAGTAGTATACAAATATCATTTAAGACTAGAACTATGATACGGTTAAAACCAGGTCTCCACAATAAACTGAAGAGCCTGTGATTAAGTTTTGTAAATTTATTCAGTTAACACAAGGCACTTAGTGCAAATAAAAGGCAATAGTAACATGAATTAACAAATTAAAACCAGTACTATTATAAAATAAAATAAAAACACAAATGTTCCCAGACGAAAACACACAAATAAAAGGGTAACACTTCAAAATAAAACCAAGTCACAACCAGTGTGCACTAAAGGGACATGTGACTAGAGTACAAGCGCCCAATACAATGTTTAATAAATAAAACCAATAAAGAGTAAAATAGTGGGTTAAAAAAACAGTGACAGGTAAAAAACAAAGCACAACGAACCAGTCGTTTAGTTTAACTGTGCAACTTCCACCGTTAGAGTCAAGTCTCTTTCACAATTGTTGTTCCTCGCGCTGCCGTTACTGCCATGATTCAACTCTGAGAGATACGCCTTCATCAGTCCGACTACCGCCGGGTCCTAATGCCCTTCCTGTTACAAATATAATTAAATATAGTCCTACAAAGTCTTTTTCTAAATTAATAGATGATGAAGTGCGATGAAAAACATGAAACAGACCCTCATCATTATCATAATTAAGCTTATTGATCCGTCTCAAACTGGACTCGGACTGATCTGGACTCGACTCAGACCTGGACTTGTTCTTCAGTTTAGGATTTGGCCAGTTTTTCCTCCAAAATACTAATCCATTTGACCAAACTGAAGTTTAGAGTTTAGCGTTAACTTAGCTGTGACTTCAGCGTCAGGACGACAATTATCTCCTCCTCGTTAAACATTACGTGATTGAATTGACAGTATTTATCTGTGTTTTACGTTGCCTCCCTTTTCTCTGTTGATGCTTTTCAGTCGATGGATCATAAAGACTGTTTTTACACAAATAAAAATAAACTTTTTGGGTTGAAACCATTTTCAAAACTAGATTAAATATATCAGGTGTGTTTAAGTGTGGAGTAGAGACTGAGGTGATTCTTTTACAGAAGGACATTGAAGCAGTCGTCGTGTGTTTTCTGTTTCAGAGTGAGACTTCGTCCTCAGAGACGGTTTTGTCTCGTCTTTATTAAAACACAGAATACGAAGCTCCTTGTAGTTTCTCTTCGGTTCAGTTCGAACAAAAGTCTGCCGTTTGTGTTCGACGCTGGGCTGTGTCTCTTTTATAAAGTCTTTTTCTTTCAGTTTGAATGACTTTATTCTCGACGAGCAGCACAACAACAAAAGAGTTTACCTCGGAGTCAGCGCTTTATTCAGACGAATGCACTACGAATTAAATCCACAAAAAGGGCCAAGATCAGCAGAGTTTGTGTAGTTTTCTTCTCAACAAAACAGACAACTTCTAAACGACCCTTTCACTTTAGTTTTGCTTTTTCAATTTTGTTCTTTAAAAGTTGGAATAGTTTGGTTCACTTCTAATAAACGCAGTGCAGCCGGTTGGATATTTGATTTTATTTTGAAGAACCGGTTCATATTCTTCACATATTTGAAAAAGAATGTCACGTCTGAATTTAATAAAACTTGTGGAATGTTTTTAATTAATTAATGCAAAACTCAGATGGAACGGCATTTTTGCTGTGACCTTTGTGACATGTTTTAAACAAATCCAGATGAATTCTATTTATTTAGCTCTGAACCCTGAGCTGTTTTGTCTCTTTCTTCATCTTTTTGTTTTTCAGCAGAAGCAGAGGTGACTCAAGGTAGAGATAAAGCCGTAAAGACTAAAGAATAAAAACACAGTGAACGTTCAGAGTTAAAGTACGTTTGTCCTAAAGTTGGTCTAGTTTTGTGGGAAAAGGGAAAACTGCATGTTTCTGGTTAAATACTCGGAAAGTCTTGTGCAAAGCATTCTGGGAAAAAGCAGTTTGAAATACTATCACAAGTGAATATAATACAACAACCACCCGAGGAGCTGAAAATGGTCAAATGAAAGGATTTATTGGTCGTTTATTTTATTTATTAATTACTTTATTAACCCTCCTGGTCCTGGAAATCTGTGTTTCTTATTTTATTTTTGTTTATTTTGTCGATGAAAATGGAAAATAATGTGTCCAGGTTGTGTATTTTGGGGTGAATTTTAATTTTTCATCATTTCTTTTTTTCTTTAAGTCTTTGTTTTTTAAACTGAATAGTTCCACTTGTTTCTGTTCATCTTTTTTGACTCAATTCAAAATGCATTTTTCAATACTCTACCACTGACATGTGATTTCTGTTTTTCATTTTATTTTTCATTTCCTGATGTTGAAATCCCTAATGTTTGTTCTTTGGGAATGTTGGTTGTGGGCAAAGGGGGAGGGGGAAGGTTGTGGGGGGGGGGTGTGGTTGTGGGGGGGGGGGGGGGCAGTTAATAAAAATAGTATAAAAAACACCCCCGCTGTTTAGAGAGGGGGAGAGAGGGAGAAGAGTATCTCTGTGTGGGCACGAGATAGGGGGGCGGGGACAGGGGAAAAATTAAAATAAAATTATTAAAAAAATTTTTTTTTTTTTTTTTTTTTTGTGTGTAAAATTTTTTTTATTTAATATATATAAAATTTTTTTTTATATATTTTTTTATTTTTCCTTCCCTTCGCTCCCACATGTGTTCTTTTCCACATGTAAACCACACATAAACTCCAGAGTCGCTCAAAAGCTAAGACGACAACATGTTCCACTTCAAACCCCAAAGGAAAACCGCGAGGCTGTTATTTTTCTGCTCCTTAACAGAAATAAAGCTTCTTATTGCAGCTGGAGGTTGGTCGGCGGCCGGACTCGAGGGAAAGCCCAGATCTGGAGGAATCGGAGGAAACGTGTGATTTTAATCCCTCTGAGCTCAGTTTATATGTTTTTAACGGTGAAGCTGTGGAGGCAGTAATCCCACCTGATTTAAAGAAACTGGAGCAGCTCTGATCAAGAAGCTACAATTAAAGCCGTTCCCACAAAAGACGGAAAAACACTCGGATCAAACCTGCGTCGAACAGAAAACTAGAACAACTTTATACATTTGAAACAAATAAAGGTTTGAGGAACGTTTGAGAACTGATCCACTTTTAATCCACAAAGGTTTAGTTTCATTTAGACCTGGACCTGAATCTAGATTTAGTCCTAGACCTGGATTTAGAGCAGGTTTGGATCTGGACTTAATTTAGACTTGGTTTGAAATCTGTTTAGTCCTGGTTTAGACCTGGTTTAGTCCTGGTCTAGTCCTGGTTTAGACCTGGTCTAGTCCTGGTCTAGTCCTGGTCTAGACCTGGTTTAGACCTGGTTTAGTCCTGGTCCAGGCCCGGTTTAGTCCTGGTCTAGTCCTGGTCTAGTCCTGGTCTAGTCCTGGTCTAGTCCTGGTCTAGTCCTGGTTTAGACCTGGTTTAGACCTGGTTTAGTCCTGGTCCAGTCCCGGTTTAGTCCTGGTCCAGTCCCGGTCCAGTCCCGGTTTAGTCCTGGTACAGTCCCGGTCCAGTCCCGGTTTAGTCCTGGTTTAGTCCTGGTTTAGTCCTGGTCCAGTCCCGGTTTAGTCCTGGTCCAGTCCCGGTTTAGTCCTGGTTTAGTCCTTGTCCAGACCTGGTCTAGTCCTAGTTTAGTCCTGGTCCAGACCCGGTTTAGTCCTGGTCCAGTCCCGGTTTAGTCCTGGTCCAGTCCCGGTCCAGTCCCGGTTTAGTCCTGGTCCAGTCCCGGTCCAGTCCCGGTTTAGTCCTAGTTTAGTCCTGGTCCAGAGACCAGAGATGTGCTTCCATCGTGTGATGAATGGCTCATAAACAACACTGAGCACAAACAGAGCCATATTTCAGACTGACCTTCAGCTGCAGATGATTATCTCAGAGATTTATCACAAACTCTTCCACAAACCTGAGCCTCACAACCCTCCCACAAACCTCCAACAAACCCCTCCCACAACCCTACAACAAAACCTCCAACAAACCTCCAACAAACCCCTCCCACAACCCTACAACAAAACCCTCGAACAAAACCCTCGAACAAAACCTCGAACAAAACTCGAACCTCGAACAAACCCGAGAGTTTAATCCGACCGGAGCTTAACTACATTATAGACACTTGTCCTAAAAATATATCTGTGTTATTTACATAAACATCATTCAATTTTTATGAAAATAAAGTCCATGTGACTTATGTGAACTAAAGAAAAGTGTTTGAAGGAAGCAGTAAAGGTGCAACACTCAAAATAAAAACAACCACTTTGTCAAACGTTGACGTGGCGTAAAATGGTAAAGTTATGTTGAATTTAAATCAGTTTTGTTTCTGATTTGTCTGGAATCAGACAATGAGCCGTAAATGAAGGTTTGGTCCTACCTCCGTCTCCTGAAGACTTCCATTGTCTGAGGTGATCTGAGCAGCTGCAGCCTCAGGTGTTCTGATGAAAAAGGTGAGCAGCAAAAAGGAGAGGAGCGCTTGGTTTGTGTTCAGGCACATCCCAGACGAGTGGGACGTTTGTGTTGTACTGCTGCCACTGTCTCCTCCGTCCTTCCCTCACTGTCTCCTCCGTCCTTCCCTCAGTGTCTCCTCCGTCCTTCCCTCAGTGTCTCCTCCGTCCTTCCCTCAGTGTGTCCTCTGTCCTTCCCTCAGTGTCTCCTCTGTCCTTCACTCACTGTCTCCTCCGTCCTTCCCTCACTGTCTCCTCCGTCCTTCCCTCACTGTCTCCTCCGTCCTTCCCTCAGTGTCTCCTCCGTCCTTCCCTCAGTGTCTCCTCCGTCCTTCCCTCAGTGTCTCCTCCGTCCTTCCCTCACTGTCTCCTCCGTCCTTCCCTCAGTGTCTCCTCCGTCCTTCCCTCAGTGTCTCCTCCGTCCTTCCCTCAGTGTCTCCTCCGTCCTTCCCTCAGTGTCTCCTCCGTCCTTCCCTCAGTGTCTCCTCCGTCCTTCCCTCAGTGTCTCCTCCGTCCTTCCCTCAGTGTCTCCTCCGTCCTTCCCTTACTGTCTCCTATATATTTAATTCATTTTCGTTGCATTTTTCTCCAATAACGACATATTTAATTTAATTACTATTTCTTAATAGTGTTCTCAAAAAAGACATTTACTGCAATAACTTCATTTCTCTAACTTCATGTGAACCTCGTGAAGTCTCTGATGAGTTACAAACTAAAGCCAGGTTACGTTGTGTTTTCCTGGAGGTTGTTTTATTCCCGTCTGACTGAGTTATGAGCGTTTGGAGAACATTATTTCCTGTCGGACCCAGACCTGCAGCGGCGCCAGGACACGCTCGTAATGACCACATTTGTTCTGAAACTAGAATGAAATGGATGCAGTTTATGAAAATGAGGAGTTTTGATGAATGTTGTTTCCTGAATAAAGTCGAAGGTAATGAACAACGCACCTGACGATGAAAATGTGCTTTAGTGAGTTTATGGAGCAGAAAAACAACAGCTACTGCTTTTTATCATTTTGTTCATATCCACAAATATCACAGAGCACTCATTTAAATTAAAAACTTTCATTGCTGTATATGTTTTAAAGCCTTAAAGCCTGGAGTCAGTTTATGGAGGTTTCATTAAAAAGAAATGACTATATTCCATTGTGTGCTTTATATTAATATTAATTTATCTCCTTTTCCCAAACATTGTCTCAAATCACTCGAGAAAATCCAATAAATGCATGTTATTTGTCATCTGTTTCTCTCTTGGCTGTGTTTTATTGATAATTTGCATCTGTTTAGCTTCTGCTCCTCTTTTTTTCTTCACAAAAGGACACGAATTTCACCGGACACTGTCTTTTCTTCAGGGAACGAGCTAAGAATAAATCAATGTCTTATAATCCCCTTTTTTTGTTGCGTAATAATCATTTCTCCCACGTCGGACTTATCACCTCGAACGCGTCGCTCCTCTGAGATGGTCTTTTTATTTTTGTTTGTTGCTAAAAGAAAAAGAGGCGGAGCTAAAGGCGTGGAGCTGTTCCCCGAGCGAGCGCTAACCCAACCGTGAACTCCCAGCTGCATCGAACGGAAAAAAGACAGAAACGAGAAGAGCTCTGAGAAGGACCGAGTTAAACATGAGTCAGCAGCAAATAAACAAGAAAATAAAATAGATCCAGCGCCACATTCTTTTATTCTACACAAGTCTTTACTGTTATTCTCGAAACGCTGAAAAATAAAACATGGACTCGTCTGAGAATGAACCAACAAATAAAAACTGAATGAGAACCAGCGCTCGCTTTCACATGAATAAATAAAAATACTGTTGTTGCAACTGAACTGAAACGTGTTGAAGGCGAGAGGCTCGTTAAACCGTCCACAGTGACGCTGACAAGACGCTCTAGAAAGAGTCTGTCAGATTTTAAAGATTCATTTCTTACTCTCATTCATCTTCTGCTCAGTCCTGTCAGGAGTCATGTGACCGGAGCCTATCCCTCAGGGCCCGAAGCAGGGTTGGTCTCAGAGCTAATGCTAAAGGTGTGCTCACATTTGTCTCCACTTCTTTTAGTTCAAACCAAAAACGATGAAAACGATCCATTTAGTTCGATCCATCAGAAAAAGCCCTAGTCCAGAGCGTTCACAGCTGATATTTTAAACCAAACACAACAAACATGTCTTTTTTAAGAAACACACGGCTACTGCTGTTAGCCCAAATGCTAATATCGCATTTTACCCTCAGTGCCTTATGTTTGTCCTTTGCTCATATTTTTAAGTTGGACAATACTGTTTTGGTTCATTTTCAGTTCAACATTACGTGATGTTTTCTTCGCCAGTTCTTGATGCTCTTCCAGTTCGGACTCGTCTGTGGTTCACTTCAGGTTCACCCTTTAATATGAACCGTCCCAGAGTTCAGTTGGAAGCGCTCGTCTGTTCTGAAGGGTCTCGGAGCAGGTTTGTGTCTCTGAGGTTCGTAACATTCACATTTATCCAAAAGAACCGTTGTCTGTTTGAACCAAACACGACGAGTGTGAACGCAGCCTTAAACACCGACACTGACAGACAACCAACACTCTCACATTCATCCACTAGGGGCAACGTAGAGTCACCTATTGACCTACACAGGCAGGTGTTTGGACAGAGGGAGGAAGCTGGGGTTCAAACCCATGACCTTCCTGCGCTGAGGCAAAAGTGCTCAACACCAGATTAAAAAACAAAACTACGACCATACCGATACTTTTATTTGAATGCAGTTGTTCCATTTGGGTCTTTCTCCTTTTTCCTTCTTTTCTGTCTCCTTCAAAAAAGGCAGAAAAGCCCCAAAATATCTCTTTAAAAATGACTATGAAGCAGAACTGAAAACAATATGGAGAAAAAGAGTTCCTACCAGAGCCCAGTGAAGCCTCCTTCTCTGACCTTGCCGTTTATCGACTCCTTTGGGGTTAATTCATCTTCGTTTTCACTCGACGCATCATTTTTGCTCCATATTATATTTCACAGCTTGCTCCAGTAAACACCATTAGTCCTGTTGCTGTTTCGCTCCGTCATGCTTCCGCGGTCTCATTAGCGTCAACATCTCGCTGAGTCACTTTTAAACTCGGCCGAAGTTGGAAAGTTTTGGCTCCGTTTTGATGTAATTAAGATTAGGTGTAACTGAAGTGTTTCTGTAGATTAAAGTCTTCATGAACAAAATGGCTCTTTCATCTGGAAACTGAAGCTTTCTCACAATGAAAAATGAGTTACATTTACAGAAAAACGCTGTCTAGGCTCTGAACTACAAGAGTACACCACAGTCAAACTATTTAAGCTTTAATGAAGAGACAAAGCACCAACACAAACCACTCTTTCTTAAATCTCTGAGATGCTTGAACAAATATCGGTCAATTATAGACTTTGTGAGGTTTAAACTAGTCTAGACCCCGTCTGTAGAGACTAAGATGCCTAAATCTAATAAACAAACTCTGAGGGTAATAATGACGTTAAATATGAATGACCTTTTTAGGCCAAAAAGATCTATTAAAACAGTAAACTGGGAAAAATCAATATTTTTATTTTTAGCCTTACTGTCCATCCCTAAACTTTCAAGGAAATAGTTTTCATTAAAAAATAAATACATAAAAATATAGAAAAATCAAACTTATTTGTGAATGAACACCAGGTGGAATTGTCTCTTATTTTCAAATGGGTTTTATTCAATAAGGTTTGGACAAAAAGGGACAGACTGAAGTTGATCAGTTTAACACAAAAATAAGGAAATAAAATCAACAAAATCAAACCAAACAAAAGAATAATCGGACTCTTCATG
>JAWCTZ010000391.1:0-43525 GCA_036850595.1 Rhyacichthys aspro | reverse complement strand
GGGATTAAACTCTGCTCTGTTTGCATTCGGCCGACACTCCTCTGGATCTTTTATGATTTATCTGTTGAAATATCATTCAGTGGGACTAATAAGTGGCTTTTATAATGAAAAAACATTCTGGGAAATAAACAGGTTCCATGTCTCCTTTGCTCTCAGAGAGGCTTGTTGATCCTAGAGGAAAACCATTAGCCGCTGCAGAAAACAGTGGAAAAGAAGATGGCTCCTGGTTTAAAGCACATTTTCTATCTCTTAATGCATTAGGTCTCTCTTAACTGGTTAAAGAAACATAAAAAGAAAAGATTGGAAGCTAAAATGTTCAGCTAAAAATGCAGTTTCTCGACTGTTACCTTTATTAAAGCAGAATTAACAGAGGACATTAGTACATTACTTATTCATTTACTGTCAATAGTGGGTAGCAGCTTAGTGTAAAGAGAAATCTGTTCCAATATGAGACCAGTAAACATAATTAGTTTGAGAATATGAGCATAATATCGTCCTGAATCTGGGCGAGAGGTCAGAGGTAAACATGGATTCTCAGTCTCACAAAGATCTATAAATGTATTTCTTTATGGAAGCCTCATTTAAAGTGAGCACAACCCTGTGACAGACCACAGACAATAACTGGGACAAGGCACGAGACTTATGGGTTTACACATGTTTAAAGTACGTTTCTGCTCATAAAGGCTTCCATTTTTTACATGATATTAAGGTTTACTGATGAATAGCACCAGAAAAGCACAAAGAGTTCATTTAAAGAACAGACTGGGTGTTGGTCTGAGACGTCCGACTCACTGATGGAGCAAACAATTACACTCAACGCCGAACCAGAATAATGCAGCACTTAAATTCTGACGTCGTTTCTCAGAACCATTATAAATTCCCAGGAGAGAGGTAAGAAACTGAGCTGAAGGTACATTTGCGGCGCTGGGGGAGAACGGCAGCTCTTTATGGCATTATAATTCTGGAAATGCACTGAACGCGGGGTTTAATGGCTGAAATAACAACCCCACGTCTCTGAGGAAGAGTCTGTCTTTAATGTCACTTTTCTTGTGTGTTCCATCCATCAGACCTGGACTTTATATCAGCTGCAGAACAACTGGATCAGGGTTGTTTTAAACTGTTTCCAGCGCAGCCCAAAGCTCTGGACGGAAACTAAAAGCACATTTACGCTCTTGTTTTAGAAGGGTTTTCTGTGACTTTTACACCTGTGTCTTCTGGAGATCCTCTGGAGATTCTGTGAGGAGTAATAACCTCCTGAAAACTCTGCCTCAGTCAAACAGTTTAAGTCAAAGTTTAAAGGTGAAAATACCTAATGTAGACTAACCCAGTTCCCCTCAGCAGTTCACTCACTTTTTAATTTCTTATTTACTTTACTTATTTAACTAGGAATTCAAAAAATTAACAAATTAATTGCAAATCTGTCTGTAATTAATCGCAGTTATTCGCACAACTCCTCAACTTTTAATAAACAACTGAATCTTCAGTTTAACAGAAGGTAATTCACTTTATTTTGAATCATTTAACTTTGTCACACTTATACTTTTGTAAAGCAGGTAAATTGTAATAAGTTTTACAGAAAAGTATTACTTGTGGATTGTTCTAAGTCTATGAATGCAACAATGATCCGACAAATCACTTAAATAAGAAACCTTTAAAATAAAACACAGTAACTTAGGGGCATTAATACATTCACTTTGTGCTTCAGAACTTTATTTGAAAAGTTAATGTGTGTAAACTTGTGTCCAATTGTCCATTTAGCAGCGAGTCTTTGTTGTTTTTCCGTCGTTAGCTCCAGTGTTAGCCGCGTTAGCCTCAGTCAAACACAGATGAGCTGCAGCGTCTGGAGGAAGCTACGGGAATTAATTAATGAATGAAAACGCTCTAATTTTCCAGCTGTAGTTTAACCTGAACCTCTGCACGAGTCTAAACCTGACACGAGTCTAACCTGGCGTCTCTCTGGGAGCTCCCACTTCTTCTAAAGACGTGTATAAGTCATTTGTCGAATCTAATCGGCCTCTGATGAATGAATGTGAGTGAAAATGGTCTGTGTGAGTGAACCCTGGCAGCGGCTCCAGCCCCGGCTCCAGACCCTGTGTCAGTGAATAAACGAGAGTCCTGCTAAAGCCTAATCAATCAAAAGTGCTTCAGAATCATGTGGATTGAGCTCTGATGTTCATCTTTAAAATTCAGTCTGATCTGGGGCATTTTTCAGGTTATTTACAACTTGAATAGATTTTTTTTTCTTTTGCTACTGACATAAGTTAATCCAAATGTCTTTTTTATTTTAAATATTTAATTAACACAAAACATTAACAGTAAAGCAGCAGTGAGTATTACCCTCAGAGTGAAAATAAAGCAGTTTAGTTCAGATACTTTTAGTTTGACCCTCTCTGTCTCCTTTGAACGTGTCTGATATAAATTCCGCTGCACAAAGCCTTGTTAAAAGACTCGGAAACCGCTCTAACCTCATGGATCATTTGCATAAATCAACAAAGTAAGAAAAGAAGCTTTATTGTCGTTGCACAGCAGCAGTGCCACTTCTGATCAGTGCAGAAACTAAAAACAGATAATCACACGCTTCTTACACTCGCCGCCATCTTGTCTCGCTGTGCACTGCAGTGTTTCTGTCTCTTCACTAAACTAAAGCTGTTCACAGGTAATATCTGTGATTATTCGTGTTTGTATCGTCTGCAGAGGCACCACAGACTTTACTGGAGCTGCTCTAGCGCCACAACACAGTAGAAACATATCTTCTATTAAATCTAATTTAGCAAACAGGCTTTTTTTGGCACTGTCCAAAATTAAAAGTCAAATAAATTGAATTAATTTGATTTACTGCCCGGTCCTAGTCTGATCTGCAGCAGACAAACCCAGAAAAGGCAGTTTTTCTCTCACATTCTTCAGGAATTACTGTGGAGTGTAACAAATGTGCAATATTTCATTTCATGTGCAACACTTTAACAGCATTTCATAAAATATACATTGACTGGGAATTCCTTCATGAGTTTTACTGTATGTTCACTTTACTCATGCATTTTGACGACTCTTACTCCTTATTTTGGCTCATTTCGTGTCACACAATAAAAAAAGCCTTGTGTTTGTGTCAGAGTATCTCAGCCTGGTTGAAGATGTTCAGATGCATCATCACAAACAGGGGCTGGGTTCGTGCGGGAGCGAGACGCCCGACCGTCACCACCACAGATCTGTGACTAATAAGCGTTTGCCCCGCGCATCCACTCGGCTCGGTTCAAACACGCAGCCTTTAAAGAGACACGTCTGCTCCGTGTCATCAGAGCAGCACGAGGTTACATCACTGTCCACCACGCTTCTACAGAAACACAACCACCACAGTCAAAGGCTTGAAGATAAAACGAGCACACGTCGAGAAGATGAAGAACATTTTCAGCTAATGTTCTTCTGGATTTAAACCTGGAGGAACTGCATCAAGCCTTAAAAAGCCTCCAGCGGCAGATATTTAGTCCTGCTGCTGCTGGACGGCTTAAGGAGGAACAGCTCTGAGACCGGTGCCTGTAGCTGAATATTAAATATGTAAAGTCTTTTGGAACAGCTTTACTCTAACGCCAGCGCTGGAGAAGGACGGGTCCTGATACAAATGAATGAGAGCCTCAGAAGTAATGAGTGAGTATTAATCTGAAGGGTTTCAGGGCAAAGGGTTGCAACAAAACCATGTCACAGTAAACCTGTTTGAAATGAGGATGAAGAAAAACTGGCCAGAATATCCCACTGACACTAAAGTACACTCAGAGTGTGTTATTCCTTTACAGTGAAACAGGGAATATTAGTCTGTTTTTCTACAAACTCAAACATTTTGTGAATAAAGTGATGATGCTGTAGATGAATCTTTCTGTGAATCTCTAATATTTCTTGTATAAACAGTGTTTTGAGAAGCTTCTGGCTCCTGTGAACATCTGGGACTGAACTACACTCACTGTTCCTCTGATTTTATGGGTTTTGTCTCAGAAACAAGTTTTGTGTTGGATTAAGGTCAGTCTTGTTCTGAACCAAGATGCTGCTCTTACTGCTGTGTTTGGATCAGTGTCTGGTTCTTGTCCTCGTCTTTCCAACTGAAGACACAGTTCTTTCCACTAACTGAGCATCTCATGATCTGGATGTTCCTCAGACTCTAGTTGGGTTTATCTCCAGGATCATGGATCAGTTTGAACTCATCCAAACACTTGAAGATGTTGCCTTTTGTCGAAGAGTCTCTTTTAAACACAGTTATTATTATTTATTATTATTATTATCATCATGAACACAGCTGTAGCTCTGGTTCTAGTTCTAACTCTGTCTAGACTCAGAACCTCGGGCTCTTGGTCAGAACTGGTTCCTGTTCTTCAGAGTCATACGTGGTTTAAAAAAAGGGACTTATTAAAACGCAGCAGAAATAAACAACAGCTGACTTTTATTCCAGCTATCTATCTATCTATCTATCTATCTATCTATCTATCTGCTGTGGTGAAAGGTTTAAGAACACTCTGTAAAAAGCACCATTTATAGTATTCATTTACTTTGCATCAAACTCCAACAGCACAATGTTACCTCCTCAGCAGAAATAAATGAGACAGAACTACAGAACAAGCCCAAAACAGATGTCGTCCTGTTTGACTTTATTCAAATCTAAATCTAAAGTCTCTCTTTGGTGGAACTGGTTTTCACTGTTTTACATGAGACTAAAACTCTGGCCCAATGCTGCTTTACTAAACTTCAGATTTAGTGCAAAATGCCTCCTTATGAATAATGTATGAATGTTTTTTCCTCATTATTCTCTGCATGAACGGCCCTTCTTCATAATTACCACCTTCTCATCAGCAGATATCCTCCACTCACTGAGCCTCCGTGTGTTTGATGTCGGAGGAAAGTTCCCCCTCGGTGTTTAGTATTCCTGACACTCTTTTCAGTGAAATATATTGCTCCTCGAGCCCGAATATGTGGCCGTTCCGACTGTGTTGGGTGAAAAATGGCTCTCATCACTAAAGCAAATGAGCCCTCAGGTGAACGGATGAGTGCAGGAGGAAGAGGAGAGCAGCTGTGAGTAAACGGGACGATTTAAGACAAAACCAAAGACTTCTGTGACCTTTTCACCGATAACATCTGACTTTTACAGTTTTTTAAAAGGTTTTAAATAATAACTAATGGTTCACCTGGAAGAGCACATAGGAATCTAGCAATGAGCTGACTGTGGTGCATTCACAACAAAGAGTTAATAAGTCTTAATTATTTTGTTTTATTTCCTCTATTATTATTATTATTATTTGATGGAGACAGTGTAAATAGAAAAGGAGACAAAGAGGAATGACATAAAGCTCCAGTCCCTGATGTTCTTTTCTTGTCCCTGTCTCAGACTCTCCTCCAAAACCAGTCTAGGGACCTCTCCTGCTTCTCTTTTATTAAAAAATAAAACCACAAAATACTAATCCATTTGACCAAACTGAAGTTTAGAGTTTAGCGTTAGCTTAGCTGTGACTTCAGCGTCAGGACGACAATTATCTCCTCCTCGTTAAACATTACGTGATTGAATTGACAGTATTTATCTGTGTTTTACGTTGCCTCCCTTTTCTCTGTTGATGCTTTTCTTTTTTCAGCTGTTTCTCTGTTAAAAGACATATTCAGCTGAAAATACACTTTATCTGCAGCTATTAAACTTCCTGGAACGTCATGTGACAAGTGTCGACCAATGGGAGCGCTCCTTTTTGGAGCATGTGATTGTCCAAGGTTTTCTATTTCAATCCCTTAGAATAAACAGTAGATGGATCAGAAAGACTGTTTTTACACAAATGATTGATTTTCCAATAAACTATCTGGAGTTCAACCATTTTCCAACTAGAAGATAAAAATATCAGCGACAGTTTGTTTAAACCTCATGAATCCCTGAACTATTATTGATTGTCAGTAGCAACATGTCTAAAGCTCAGGAGGACAACAAATTCAGCTGAAAAAACTGAAAAACTCAGTGTGGTTTGAGAGCACTTGAGAAAAGAATCAACCTTTAGTGAATTAACTTAAATGTGAAGGTGAGAGTCTGGCTCCGGTTCACTGAGGCTCACTCACATCAGACAGATGTGCAGCCGCTGACGAGCTCTTTTTATGCATCTTTAAATGTCACTAAATGCCACAAGACAAAAACATATACAGCTTTGCCCTCTCTAATGCATTTTTTAAAAACAGGATTGTAGACTAGCCTCGAAAATCCAAATGAGAGCGAGCACAGGAGCAGCTGAAGGGACAGTTGGTTCAGGTGACTTTAGATGAAATTCTCCCGCTCTGTTTCGACAGGACGGCTCTGCGCTGACAGCAAATGACCCAAATCCTCAGCCCTAATATTTGTTTTTGTCATCTCTTCAGCCTCGGGGGAGCGCGACGTGAAAAAGCTCCTGTCAGACCCGAGTTTAATCACGGAGCACAGCTCAGCTCACACAACTTCTGAACAGCAGAAACTCTACATCCATTTTTAATTGGATTCATCAGACGTGACCGGAAACAGGGACGGGCTTCGAGAAAGGAAATGACAGAGGAGAAAAGGGAGGAAAGGCAGGAAGATGACGGGAGTACAGGGTCCACAGGGGAATACAGACTCTGGAGGTACATGTTTAACTAATGACACGGCACTGACACGGCTGTTCAAGGCTGAAAAACACAGATCTGAAAGAGAAGGACACAAAATCTATCTTAAAGCACAACACAGCAGCTGCAAGAGATAAAAGACCATATACTGGATCATTCTACCACGTCTCATCTCTCTAAAACGACCAAAAACATTTTTACATTTTACTGAACAAATGAACTTTCTTTGCACCAATTCCAAAACAAATTCACAGAAGCGCTGGAAAAATGTAAGTGCAGCAGAAACAAATGTACAAAAGGCAGATCCAAAAGGAAACGTTTTAGTGATTGGCCTCATGTAAAACAAAAATGGAGTGAGTCACTTATGTTTTCACAAAAAATCAAACTAGACGTTGTGTTGATTTGTTGAAGATGTGGATGTTGTCCTCTGAGCTCATTGGCTCAACACAGTCACTTGAAGTGTTCCCATTGGTCAGTCTGCCTTTTCTAAATGTGTCTGTTTCTTGTGAATTTGTTTTAACATTGGGACAAATGGCTAAGTTCATTCAGTAAAATGTAAAAATGTTTATTGTGAATCGAAGAATCTAAAAAACAAACCAATACATGATGCATTAACACACATCGAATACTGTAGCATTTGATTCTTAAAGGTCCATAATTCTCCAGAAACCCTGCTTCACTGAGCGTCCACAGCTGCCATTTTAAACTGCACCAAAACAACACAAACTAAGGTCTTTCTGAACAAACTCGTCGTCCAGATGCACCTCCTCAGTGCTCAGACTGGTTTTTCCACTCTTAGGAAAACTAAAAGTCATGTTTCGTGGCCAGTGTCTGACCCTATTCCAGTTTGGGTTCACGCTTTAATGGAACTGTCCCAGAGTTCAGTAGGAAGCAGGTCTCGGAGCAGGTTGAGGTTCTGTTTGATCAAACCAAACTAAGACTAGAGTCAAAGCAGCACACTGTAGCTGAGTGTCAACATGAGCAGGGTCAGGGACCAGTCACTGTTCTGCAGGATCCTGGATCATATTCAGGCTCTGCTCAGACTCTGAGGGACAGCGTTTGTTAAAACTAAAAGCTAAAGTGTAACCTGACGTGTTTTTAGAGTTAAAGACTAATGATAATAAAATAATTAACTCATGATAAGCTTCTGGTATTTTGAAGTTGTCTAGAAGTGTATTATTATAGATCTTTTACATCATGCTTCTACAGCTGCAGTGGGGTCACTTTTCTGAAGGGTTTGGTCATAGTCCTACACCTGACCCCTGACCCCTGACCTCTTCATTTGGAGGAACAAGGGTAGGGCTGAGGGGTAGGGGTAAGTTAGAGAAATGGGACTGGGGGCAGTGGAGGTAGTGTTATGAATATTCCTCAGGGCTTCAGAGAACATTTACAAATATCTGTAAAAAGGATGAGAAATCAAAATGCTGCACTGCTGCTAATAAAACATATCTATTCCTAGTCTTATTAATAAATATAAAAATAAAGTTGACACAGTCTCAGCTGACGCTCTCTGTTCTGTCTCCTGTGAACGATGGAAGCAGAGGGAAGTCCCACAACAGACACGACCTGTCTAATCTAATACAGTCAATCATTTAATAAGCTACTGATGTATTATTCTGCAGTTTGTCCCAAATGTATCACATGAGTAAAAAAAACATCTCATCCAGACAATCCACAGGGGCATAAACATGTCTCAACAGCATTTAGGAAACAGTACATACAGCTGTCAATCAAACAAGTAATGTTGTACTGACGCTGAAGTCACAGCTAAGCTAACGCTAAACGCTAAACTTCAGTTTGGTCAAATGGATTAGTATTTTGTGTTTTATTTTTTACTAAAAGAGAAGCAGGAGAGGAAATGGGGATCTGGTGTTTACGGCACAAAGACAAAACTGGAAACTCTGGTGAATGTAAACACTCACTGAGACAAGTCTCTTTAAATAAGTGTTAACCTGTGAATAAGTCAAATGTAGCTGTGGTGGTCACATTAACTTCACACACAAACGTCTTTCAGGTTCATCTGACCATTTTCAAAGGCAATAGATAAACCATATATGTTCAATCTTGAAAAGCAGAAAATACTGGAGGACAGCTCTGTGTCTAAACTCAACCAACATCGTTTTTATTTTCACTCTGACGACCTAGTGACCTCCAGGTGGGCTTCATGTATGAACTACAAATCCCTCTAGTGGGACGAGGGTTTATAATCACTTGAAAAACAAATGAAGCTGTATCAAAGAAGCGCTGTAAGTGCCGTTAGACTGGACCTCAAACGTCTCACGTACATTTGATCAAACACAGTGGTGCATTAGTCTGAATTCCTCACACGAGAAGCGTTAGAAGCTGTTTACCACAAACACAAATTTATCATTAATGGGTTTCTTGCACAACAATCCACTCTGTGTCTGAAGAGCAGCAGGATCAAATCAAAGGAATCCGATTTTCTCCAGTGATTGTCTAATGCTGTGCGAGTATTCCATCTGAGGGAATGGAATATGTCGTGCTGCGTTCATGAACCTGTGCTGAACAGAGAAACGCTGTTAAAAACACTCCAAACTCAGATGAACCCGGGCAGAGTTAGTCACTGATGGAAGTTTGGCTTTGATAAAGGGACCGTTTGATGTGAGATGAGTCTGATCTTCTCATGAGGACGGCTGTGTAAAAGGAGGATGGAAAGTTTGAAAAATGCTGCAGACCCTTTTTTAATTTGAGAACCTTTGTACCTTTTTATCATATTAATGTCAATATTAAAACAGAAGCATGGACGCAGCATTTATCAAAACAAAGACACAGTGTGGGCCTCATCAGGGTTATGACAATGTTCAGAATATAACGTTTACATGCATCTCATACGACGCATTGTCACATGACGTTCCAGGAAGTTGAATAGCTGCAGATAAAGTGTATTTTCAGCTGAATATGTCTTTTAACAGAGAAACAGCTGAAAAAAGAAAAGCATCAACAGAGAAAAGGGAGACAACGTAAAACACAGATAAATACTGTCAATTCAATCACGTAATGTTTAACGAGGAGGAGATAATTGTCGTCCTGACGCTGAAGTCACAGCTAAGCTAACGCTAAACTCTAAACTTCAGTTTGGTCAAATGTATTAATAATCTTGTCATCTCTTCACTGTCTCTGCTAAAGGTCATGAGTAACACAGAGCAGAGAAACACTGGGGTTTTATAAAAGGCTGAAGCCTGTTGCATCAGCTGTAAACATTTACCCCGACCCCGGGGCATCGCTGGACTCTGAGGGTGAGTTCACGGGATCAGCCGGTTCTTGTGGCGATGCCAGTCTCCGTCGGCTCGACCTCTGTCTTTAATTATAGACGCTCACACGCGCCGTCTGGATTTCACTGACATTTAAAGTTCTGTGCAATTTTCAGAGCTCCGTGCGATCTGCGATGAGCCCAGATAACGCTTATCGCTCGAGGTGAGGCTCTCCTAAATCCTCTTTTCTGCGCACTTTGGACACCTCCGCTGCAGATGAGGCGATAAGAAAAGACTCTTCAATGTTAATTAAATCTGCTGTTCATCATCGCTGCGTCAGGCCCACTGATAATAATTAGCAATAATCTGAGTGTTTAGAGCCTCAGGGACTGGCTCTGGTGACTGGCCTCGGGCTGATGTGGACACAATTAGGACCAGGCCACAACAAACGGAGGCAGGAAAATAGATCTTGTCAAGAAAAAAACAAAAAGCTGCTGTTAGGCCTGGACAAAAGACCAAAAAAAAAATGAAATCTTAAGAATGCTACCTTCTATGTAATCACAAACCAAAACAGATCATAATGTAGTATAAATGACAAAAGCAGTTTAAAGAATAAGAACACTTTTGGCAATAGTTCAGACAATTAAACAAACAAAGAACATCAAACGCAGAAAGAACAATAAGAGACGAATATAAGTGTGATTTCATCTGTAAACCGTAACATGAGCCGCTGAAGTCACAACACAGTCGTAAGTAAACACCGCAAACACAAAAAGGTGAAGCAGCCACACATAATATTTAGCCAGTAGAGGGCGCACTTCTGTCTCTGTGAAACTGAAGAAGAAGAGACTCAAAGCTAATTTAGAAGAAAGAACATTACTTAGTGTTTATTTAGTGTTTATTAAGTGAATATTTAGTGAATATTTAGTGTTTATTTAGTGTATATTTAGTGAATATTTAGTGAATATTTAGTGTATACAAGTGAGACAGAAAGATGTAACAATGAAAAGGAGTGGAACAGGACAAAACTAGAGTTTAGGTGTTTACTGTTGAGTGTATTTGTCCACAACATAATGTAATATTTGTGTAGGAGGAGGTACAACTGTAGCACTAGTTGCATAATAGGCATTAAATACATGTTTTATAATAACTCACACTGGTCATTATTATGTGAGAAGTCCCTGGATGCAGACAGGAACATCCAGAGCCATGGGCAGAAAGCAATGTACACTTCTGTTCCTCAAATGTTAGTCTCATACAGAGTGAAAATTCATTTACATAAAGTACACAATAAACCTATGACTGCAAGAGGACTTTAGGCTGTTAAAGAAATTATAATAATAATAAAAATGAAACTGAATCTAAAATAGAAGATGTGCAGGTCAGATTCAGCTGAGACTCGCCGCTGAACCAGGTTTAACTGGGTTTTCGTGCTTCTGGAGTGGTTTCTATAGCAACAGAGGAGAGGCCTGGTGTTTATGGAGCAGACTGACCTGCTCCACAGACGGTCACTGGTGAAAAACCGAGGCAGCGGGAGACGACTCGGAGCGCTGACCTTTGCACGAGCCACAAACAGGATGACACATCCTCGTCTGAATCTGTCCCGTTACATCACAGCACTGGCTCTGGAGGAAAAATCAACTCTGAGGCACGATTACTGCAGGAAGCCAGGGTTTAACGAGAGAAAATTACTGTCACGGTGAGGTTCAGAACAGAGCTGCTGCAGAAAGAATTCATCATGAAGTTAAAATGAATCACAAATCTTGTCACTGTATTCTATTCTGAACTCTGGTTACTTTATGATCTCTGCATTTTATTTTACAGAGGATTTTATTTTATTTTACAGAGGAGTCAAGCATACGGCACGCGGGCCAAAATTGGTCTCTCAAATAACAAAAGGACCAGCAATTTTGAAATAAAAGTAGTTACTATTCCTAACTTGTCCACCGGGGGTCGCTCTGTCACGTAGCCTTAATCTTTTGCTGAAATAACAGTGTTTTTACCTGTAGCTCAGTGATTAGCTATGTTATTGCTAACAAAATAGCATTAGCATCAAAGCCATATCGTGAGCGTGAGTTAGACTTCATCAAAGTGGTCTGTATGTGGCCCTGATCTAAGATGACACGTGTTCGTCAACGGCACATTTTGCATCTAAAAAAGAAACAGAAACTAAATAAAAGTAATTCATGAGAATGAAAACTCTGACTAAATGTATCAACACTTTTGTAAATGAATAAAAACTAAACAAACAGAGAGTAAATCCATCAAAAGGAGAGGAGTTGAGAAGAGATCAATCAGACTCAGGTTTTTGAGCGTCGCTGAAGTGATGTCAGACACAAACATTTGTTAGAGCCTCGGGAAGACGACAGGAGACCAAAAGAGAACCACTTTAAATACAAACTATGTTAACACTTGGAACCTGAATACCAGGAACAGGTTAGGACTAGTTTACTTTATTCAGAGACATTAATACTGCTGCTGAACGTCTGTTTGGAGCAGGGCATAATTAAGAGGCATTAACTTCGTGGATAAACTGTTGTTTAAACTCTTTCAATGAAACCAGAGCCACTTATGTCAGATTTATTCGTCTGAACTGCACCAGATGTTCAACATATGATCTCAGTGTAAAGAGAATCTGAGGAAACATCTGTTGTATGAAAACAACAGTAAAGCACCTTGACGATGTTGGCTTGTCAGTCACATTTTTTTATTCAATCTTTAATATGGGACACATTAAAATACTCTCTGCCTCGACACCATCAAAATCTTTGTGTCTTTTTATGCCTTGGAGATTTTTGACTGAAGAACTGTTTCCAAAGAGTCACACCTCTCTATACTTTTGTTTGATAGTAAAAACACACATAAAGAAGGTGGTGAGTCCCATCTTCAGCAGGACCCTCTCCATCTTTAGCGTTTCAAACAGAACCACAGCTCACAGTGTTGGAGTAAACCTCACACGAGGAGAGACGGAGCTCAGGTTTGTGAGCTCACGTCGATGGTTTGCTGCGACCAGAATTTGTTACGGGTTAATCTGCTCGTAAACCCCTGAACGCAGCACGACAAGGACACACAATGAACCTGAACTTCACCGCGACCCAAAAACTGACAGAAAACACAGAAAAAGACAAGCCACTGTCTCTTTTAATGATGCTTCAAGGTGTTCAGCCTGCGTTATAAAATGAAACATGTAATTGACTTTAATGAGATCAGTGTTGAAATAAGGCAGGGCTACTGTAAAACATCTCATTGACGTGAATTAGTGATTCGTGTCAACGTTAAACCAGGACAGGCTTTTAATACGTAACAATGGAGCTCTCGGTGCAGTGTCTGTATCAGGAGACTCTCTGAACGAGGGAAATGAAGGAGAATATGTTTATTTCATGCTCTGTTTGTGATTCTGTTTGTCTTGCTCAAGTTCATGTTTAATTGGCCCGAAAAAAAAAGCACAAACCGCTCTCGGTCCCAGACTTCAGATTCGATACAGAATGGTCTTCAGTGTTTATGTGCAAATGTGTTTTCTTGTGCCAGCTTTGATCTTCTTACATTTTCTTCTCTCTGTGGTTCAAAGACAAAAGGCTTGAAACTGAAAACTAGTCTTTAAATGAGAGGGTATGATTAACCTGGGCCAGTGTGAGCAGATATGACGCTAACGGGCTCTAAATACACGCCGCAGATATAAATACACTCACTCTGGTTTGTTTCACAGCAACGTCTTTGTCCGTTTTTGCTTCGAGGTCATTGTTGACAGCTACGTTCCTTCGAGGCAGAGTTAGTGGCTCTGCTGTGAACCAAACAGAGGCTAAACTGGACCCTGGAATCATGAAACAGATGCATATGAATATAACTTCAGAGAGAACAGTTCAAAGCACCTTTGGTTCAAACATGTGCATATCTACATATGCAGCTCTAATTACATTCTGCAGCAGAACAGTATCGACTACTGGACTCACTCACTACAAACCTCCATGAACCACTCACTACAAACCATGAACTCACTACAAACCATGAACCACTCTCGTCCTGACACCGTGACACTGTCAGTCAAATGAAAGAGTGTTCTGCACAAATCTGTTCCTATAGATAATGTGATGCACAGCTCTGGGCTCACACTTGGTGTTTGTTATGTTTCTAGTGTTTGTTATGTTTCTAGTGTTTGTTATGTTTCTGGTGTTTGTTATGTTTCTGGTGTTTGTTATGTTTCTAGTGTTTGTTCATGTTTCTAGTGTTTGTTATGTTTCTAGTGTTTGTTCATGTTTCTGGTGTTTGTTATGTTTCTAGTGTTTGTTCATGTTTCTAGTGTTTGTTATGTTTCTGGTGTTTGTTATGTTTCTAGTGTTTGTTATGTTTCTAGTGTTTGTTATGTTTCTGGTGTTTGTTCATGTTTCTGGTGTTTGTTCATGTTTCTGGTGTTTGTTCATGTTTCTAGTGTTTGTTCATGTTTCTGGTGTTTGTTCATGTTTCTGGTGTTTGTTCATGTTTCTGGTGTTTGTTCATGTTTCTAGTGTTTGTTCATGTTTCTGGTGTTTGTTCATGTTTCTGGTGTTTGTTTATTTTGGGGTAGGGGAGGGGAGGGTGTTTGTTCATGTTTCTGGTGTTTGTTCATGTTTCGCCCTGCTTCTCACTGCTCTCGAGTCAGTTCTTTAGACTCACTCAGAAACACAAATACAGCTTCTATCATAACTATATCTGTAACGTGACCTGATCCTGGTCGTACACAGACCTACTCTCAACAGCAGCGTGACTCACACTCTTTCTGCTCCACCGTCGCCAACTCAGCGATTTCCCTCACGTCTGCCCTCTCTGACCATGCGTGGCCCCTTCCCTCCTTCCTTCCCTCCTTTCCTCCCTCCTTCCTCCCTCCTTCCTCCCTCCTTCCCTCCCTCCTTCCCTCAGCACCCAGCTCTCTCCTGTTCTTCGTCCGTTGACTCGCTCACGAACACATGCGTTACATACTTAAGATGCAAATGTGAAGATAAAGAGTGTCCTGATCAGCAAAAGGTCCTGCAGCCAATCGCAGTAATGAGATCCTATGGGAGGAGTGTGGAGATGTGTCTGTGTGCTCAGGCTTATGGTTAACTCAGTGTATTCTCATGTGACAGAAACGGAGCTTTGCAAGGTTTCCAGCAACGTTGACGAGTAAAATCTACAGTTCCAGAGGAAAAATGAACATCATGTGCATAAAATCTGCAAATAAAAGTCATGCAGTGGTGGGATTAAAGACTTGATGTACGCTCACGCTCGTTTCTTTTTGACTGACTGGCTATAAATATTATGTCCCTATCTGAGTCTCATTCAGGATACGACAGGCTGCAGTGAAAATAAGGATGAATCTGTAGAAGAGAGTGAGCTCAAGAGTCTCACGTTAAATAAATGAATGAGATTTAAGAGCAATGGGAAATGAATCGTACAAAAGGGTTTAAAAAAGTGTTTGTGGTTGTTTTTAGTTTGTGCAGACGTCTGGAGCTCTGTCCACATTTTAACTGTAAACTGTAAATACAACAAGGTTTGTGCAGCAGAGCATTTAAGGAGACTCTTCATATCAACACAGAACTGTACATTCAGGCCTTTCACACTGGACGGACTTCAGCAGCAGCAACGAAAACTAAATAAAACGTATTAATGAGAACGAAAAATAAATGTCAATGAATAAAAACTACAATGAACTAAATCCATCAAAAGGAGAGGAGTTGAAGAGATCCAATCAGACTCAGGTTTTTGAGCGTCGCTGAAGTGATGTCAGACACAAACATTTGTTAGAGCCTCGGGAAGACGACAGGAGACCAAAAGAGAACCACTTTAAATAGAAACTATGTTAACAAAGATGAATTCAGGGAAAGCATTCATCTCAGACGTCTCCTACTCATTTTATTATTATAGAGATTCCCTTTTATTTAAACCATTTTAAATAAAGATATTTGTGTTTCGAATAACTCGAGTGAAATCTGTGTGTGTTTCACGTTCAGATCAACACCAGCAGTAACAGGTTATTTTATTTCATTCTGGTAAAAAAAAATACACTTAAATGCATTACCTTTTATATTTAGTGACTAAATCTATTGTAGATATAGTCTAATAAATTCTAATGATATTTACTAAAACTAGAGTCCTTAACTGTACGTAGGTGTTTGTGCCGGAGACTCTGCTGTGGGACGATACAGTGAAGGACAGTGGTCTTTTTTAGCTGTCCTCTGGGACTCTCTCTGTGTATGTCTTACTGCTGACGCCTATAGAACATGGACAGGGCAGAGCTATTCCAGTGCAACAACAAAACGCCCCAAAAGCAGAGCGTTCAAAAACAAAGGAACTGTATTATACAGCCCTGTGTTTGGAGAATGAATCTATCCACTGATCAGACAGAACTATAACCACCAGAACTAGACCCTGAAGAGGGTCTGGCTTCAAGCAGAACTAAATCAAACTAAAACCTGTTCAAATCCAACTAAAACCTTATCAAACCCAACCAAGACCTGTTCAAAACCAACTAAAACCTGATCAAATCAAACTAAAACCTGATCAAATCCAACCAAGACCTGTTCAAACCCAACTAAAACCTTTTTAAATCAAATGAAAACCTGTCCAAAGACATGCCTGATCAAAAATGTCCTTCAGAATGAAAGTGTTGGTGATAAAGGAGCCAGATCTGCTCCAGAACCTGACAACTACCAACAGGAAAAGTGAACATAAATAAATGAATGAATATGTGTGAATATGAGCTCTGTGTAAATAAAATATCTCAACCTGAGGCAGTTGTCGGGAGGACTCCAGAGAATCTGAATCTAACACTGGTAACAACCCTAACCTTTACCCATAAACCTCGAGGTGTACTTTCAGGCTCCATCATCACTCTGCAGCTCTTCAGCTCCTCACATCGTCTAATGGCTCTAATTTGGTTCAGAGCTCTCCGCTGGCCTCAGATCAGTGCTGTCAACAACAGTCGAGTGTTTTTCACAGGTAACAGCAGCACTACAGTCCCACTCCTCGAGGACCCTCTGGTCTCACAGACCCTCTCATGGTGTCGCCCATTTTATTCTTTTATTGAATCTGGACCAAACAACAGAAGGAAATATGGTGTTTAATGTCTTCTAGTTGGAAAAATAGTTTAAACCCCAAACAGTTCATTGTAAAATCATTCATTTACTTGAAAAAGGAGCGCTCCCTTTAAGTTCTGCTTATGTTTAGTCACAATGTAGATGATGAATGTTTTAACTGACAAAGTAAGAGTCGTAAGACGTTGATTCTCAAACTAGAAACGGTTATTGATAATAAATGGCAGCTTTTTTTTTTAATAAGATTAAAAAATAGAGGCCAAAGTGGTTTTCTGCTGATGCTTCAGAGCCTGGAAACAGCCTCGTTCTCATACATTTATATAAACCCACCCAGTCCCTGGTGTTATTAGGACTTTTCTCGTCTCAAAATGCCCTTGACTGAGCTCCTGTCGTCCCCCTCGGCCCCCTGCCCCTCTCGCCCCCCTCGGCCCCCTCAGCGCCACCAGAGGGGCACCACCCAACAAGCCTCTCCTGATTCCCGGGGACAGATCTGGGATTTAATACAGTTTGTGGAGGAAGGAGCCAGAGAGGAATGAATGATATATTGAGTGGTGTATAAAAGCCGGGGCTGGGTGGTAATCTCATTTCAGGATGCTGTGATGAGATTCGGGCCTGTTTTCTCTCTGAGATGATGTGACTTTGGTCCTGACATCCGCCTGCGCACGCTCTGATCTTATCTGCCGCTCACTTCAAATTGCATCTCTCGTTGTGTGTGGCTGCGGAAGATAAAGCCGAGGCCTGCTTCCGACTCACGAGCTACAGTCAGGTGCCCCGCGCGAATAAAGCTCCTTCAAACGAGCTCTCCTCTCATTATTTTGGAATAAATCACGGCGTTAAGACGACTGAGAGGCAGAGACGGCCCGCTGCTATCTTTCATCTCAACAGAAAATGGCAGATTAATGCATAAAAAGATGGACGTTTTCTCTGTTTTTACGTCCGTTTCTTTCTGAAAGCTGATTGGATTACAGACTGTGGGTGGAGTCATGTGATTTATGAATCATCTCAGTTTAAACTTCAACCCCTTCCTTTTGGGAGACGGATGTATGGTGCGTTCAGGTGCTCCTCAGGAACTCAGGAAACGTTTTTCTGAGTTGATAAATGCAGCTGAATCCTGCTGGAGTCAGAACAGACTCTGAAACTCACTGAGATTCTGTTGATGTTATTTTCATCATCATCAGGAGGAAGCTAACGTGTAAGATATTTTAGTTTAATAGAAGTCTTTTAAAACTTTTCACATTAATAACTAGTTTTTGTCCATTTAGACTTATTTAGACTAAATACTAGTTATTTATTTATTTCCGTCTGTATTTAGAGGTTTATGTTCACTTCTTATGTTTTGAATAGTCTTCCTTTTCTTGAGGTGCTGCTAATAACTGCTGCTGTGACTGGATTCACTCATTTAAACACAACATTAACACATTTATGACTCCATCTTCCTGTTGTTATGGTTTAGAACGTTCTGACTTTCATGAGAACACACTGAAGTTGGTAGAACTCCTGAATAAGCAGGTTTTCAGGTTCATTTGGTGAATTCAACCGGAGCCGTCTAATCACAGAAGCAGAGATCATTAAAGCTTTATAAACGAGGCCTGTGGACAATATCACGCTCCTACTCTAGTATTATCCCTTTTCAATCTTGTTTCCGTTAACGTTACAAACTCAGTTACGTTTCATAAACAGATTCCTCTAATCTGTGTTAAATTACACTCATCATTTTCGATTCTGCGTTACCTGTTTTTATGACTCGACATGACACTTGTAATTACTGAACCTATCAAAGGTCTCGGAGCGTCGAGTGCAGCCGTGGGACACTGTTCGTCCTTACCCACAATCCTCCTGGTTGTCATGGCGACGCTGAGCCGAGAGCGATGTGAGGATAGTCCCTCCGACTCCGAGGCATTAAGAGGCTGCGTGGCTCCGAGCTCGACTTCTTTAATCAGAGACGTCTGTTTGTGTGTAATGCACTCAGCTTTTCTGCAGAAATGAGGCCTTCTGCAAACATCTTCCACTGGGTTTTATTTTTCAGTAGATTATCATTGAGTTTGGACACACAACACTGGAGCTGGTTTGTTTTGACTGGCTCAAAGGGACAGTCCAGTGTTTAGAAGGTGGATTCTCTACAGCCCCAGTTTGGAGAAGCAGACGGGAGCAATTACTTTGTGTTTTCTGTGCACTTTATTCTCTCTGTGGCTTGTGTCAGAATCAAATACTCTGAAAACATATCCTATAATCATTTAAATAGAAACTGAAGTAGTTTTAAATCAATTTCTCATCCGTCTTTTTCCGGAGGATTCCACAGACTTTTGGACTTTACTGTTTGTTTGGAGCCAAATCTTCAGGTTTGAAAGCTCCAAACTGAATCAACACCAGCTCATTTGGGAAAGTGCATTTAGCAATAGTTTGGACCAAATGCACGACCAAAGAAACACATGAAGAAGAGTGAAACTGAAACTGTAGAGTTAGCTTGATCTAAAGGGACTGTCTGGATGTACACTGACTACAACGATAAACACACCAATAATCATTAGCTCTGAATGAAATGACATGAAGCTGTGGACTTGTGTAAATTGTCCATGTGCTTCGATTTAAAGACTGTGTAACGTGTACTAGAGCTGGTCTACGGAGACATTTACATTTGGAGAATAATAAACACGGCTGCTGTGTCGTTATTGTTTCGTGTTGGCACCAAATACTTTCATTAAAATGTCAAAATAAAGTCTGATGCTGGGGAGCCCTGACACAGAGCAGGGACAGATGCCTCCACAGGAACATTACTGTATTCATGTCTGCACCACTGACCTGTTAAACCTGTCAGCACCTGCACTCCTCTCTAACATACGTGGGCTCTGACATGTGTAGACACCACTGTCCCAGAAGTACAGCCCATTAACCAGAGATCCCAGCTCCATTCTGCAGCGGGTCTGCTGGTTCCTGTCGGACATCTTTGTTTAGAGACGCTCCAAACACGAACGCGACGACTACAACTGGAAATGCACTGCAGTGTGACTCTTTGCTTTTGGAAGATGTATGAGCCACAAGAATGTGAGCTTAAAGAGAAAGAAGTCTGCAAAAAGTTGATTGGAAAAGAATGAATAATCTGTAGCAAGGCTTTTACTGGAGTCTGCAATATCTGTTCCATGAGTTTAGAGTTTCTTGGACTGATCATCGAGTGGACTGCAGTACACAACAGGAAGTGTAGGGGGCAGTATTTCTCACATTTCTGTTTCCAAAAAGAAGACGCATAAACGACGGCAGAGGCTCAAACGAGACACAAACATTTAAAAATGTAAAAGCATTTCACAGAAAATAAGCAAACTTAGATTAGAGCCACGGCTGAATAGAAATAATCACCGACTAATCGAAAAAAGAATTGTTGATTAGTCGACGAAATATATACGAAAGGAGCCAAAGTGAAGGACTAAAGGGACTCAATGAAGAGTTGATACTGTCGTTTTTTTGTGGGGACTTAGAGTTTATCTGTTATTGATTGATAAGTCTGTCACAAGTCTAATGATGTTTGAGTTGACGAACGTATGAAGACACTCTGAGGACGGGCCTAAAGGACGAAACCTGTCCCTGAGTCTTCATCAGGAGCAGAAAAGTGAGTAATGGTCCACGTTAGTGAGTCTGGATCTGGATTTACCTGCATCTATCCTCATTCTTTTACTCTTCTATAAAAACAGAACAAACAGATGCAGATTGAACTTCAAAAACATAAAATCAATCAGAATTCAGAGGCAGGGGCTGAAAAACTCTAAATACATTCTGTGACATGGTTCTTTACTAAATTTGCTCGAGGGTCGGCTTGTTTCTCACTAAATAAATACAGACCGACCTTTGCTTTTTCTTGTTATTTTATAAGGTTTCTTTGAGGTTAAATATCTTTTTTTGTTTTCCTTTTTTTACTGAAAACTTTAATAGATTATTTGAACAAAACAAAAAAACAGTTTGGGGTAAAATCTTGTTTGACGTTTGAAGGTTATTTCAGTTAAATGAGCCCCTTTTTAGTCATTTTTGAGTCATTTTAACAGATATATTTATGTTTCTACTCTACTCCGCTCTATTTTTCCTCATGTTTTCAGATTTTGGGAATGTCTCGATGTACACTGTTTTATGACACCAATAAACTGCATTAAACAGTGATTTAGCAAAGTTTTAACCTCGAAACTAAAGCCGTACATCAGTGAGAGACCCATATTCGTCACAGATTCTGGGATTATACCAGAACAGAAATATTTCCTCCTCCCACTCACAATACTACAGACTATAGTGTATTTAACCACAGGACCTGGCTCAGATTCATGTAAACTAACACCCACTGGAGCGTTCAGACGTTCTAACACAAACACAGGAGTCTCCCGGAGCCGCTGAGCGCTAATCGACAGAGGTTTGTTGTTAGCTCCTGTCGTGACGAAAATTGGATGGTTTCACATTAAAGCTCGGGACCAACAGCGGCGTTAATGGAACCAAAAACAAGAGAAGAGACGGCAACATGAGAATTACTCCTGTTTCTACCTGTACATTCTGAAGGAAGGACTAAACAAGGTCTAAACATGGACTAAACCAGGACTAAACAAGGACTAAACATGGACTAAACCAGGACTAAACAAGGTCTAAACATGGACTAAACCAGGACTAAACAAGGACTAAACATGGACTAAACAAGGACTAAACCAGGACTAAACCAGGACTAAACCAGGACTAAACAAGGACTAAACAAGGTCTAAACCAGGACTAAACCAGGTCTAAACAAGGTCTAAACTAGGTCTAAACATGGACTAAACAAGGACTAAACAAGGACTAAACAAGGACTAAACCAGGACTAAACCAGGTCTAAACATGGACTAAACCAGGACTAAACAAGGTCTAAACAAGGTCTAAACATGGACTAAACCAGGACTAAACCAGGACTAAACAAGGACTAAACAAGGACTAAACCAGGACTAAACAAGGTCTAAACAAGGTCTAAACTAGGTCTAAACATGGACTAAACAAGGACTAAACAAGGACTAAACAAGGTCTAAACAAGGTCTAAACATGGACTAAACCAGGACTAAACCAGGACTAAACAAGGACTAAACAAGGACTAAACCAGGACTAAACAAGGTCTAAACAAGGTCTAAACTAGGTCTAAACATGGACTAAACAAGGACTAAACAAGGACTAAACATGGACTAAACAAGGTCTAAACCAGGTCTAAACAAGGTCTAAACATGGACTAAGCATGGACTAAGCATGGACTAAACATGGACTAAGCATGGACTAAGCATGGACTAAACATGGACTAAACATGGACTAAACAAGGACTAAACCAGGACTAAACAAGGACTAAACATGGACTAAACCAGGTCTAAACAAGGACTAAACATGGACTAAACATGGACTAAACATGGACTAAATAAGGACTAAACAAGGACTAAACAAGGACTAAACCAGGACTAAACAAGGACTAAACATGGACTAAACATGGACTAAACAAGGACTAAACATGGACTAAATAAGGACTAAACATGGACTAAACCAGGACTAAACAAGGACTAAACCAGGACTAAACATGGACTAAACAAGGACTAAACATGGACTAAATAAGGACTAAACATGGACTAAACCAGGACTAAACAAGGACTAAACCAGGACTAAACATGGACTAAACAAGGACTAAACATGGACTAAATAAGGACTAAACATGGACTAAACATGGACTAAACCAGGACTAAACAAGGACTAAACCAGGACTAAACATGGACTAAACATGGACTAAATAAGGACTAAACATGGACTAAACAAGGACTAAACAAGGACTAAACATGGACTAAACATGGACTAAACAAGGACTAAACATGGACTAAATAAGGACTAAACATGGACTAAACCAGGACTAAACAAGGACTAAACCAGGACTAAACATGGACTAAACAAGGACTAAACATGGACTAAATAAGGACTAAACATGGACTAAACCAGGACTAAACAAGGACTAAACCAGGACTAAACATGGACTAAACAAGGACTAAACATGGACTAAATAAGGACTAAACATGGACTAAACCAGGACTAAACCAGGACTAAACAAGGACTAAACATGGACTAAACAAGGACTAAACATGGACTAAACATGGACTAAATAAGGACTAAACATGGACTAAACATGGACTAAACCAGGACTAAACAAGGACTAAACATGGACTAAACATGGACTAAACAAGGACTAAACCAGGACTAAACAAGGACTAAACAAGGACTAAACATGGACTAAACCAGGACTAAACCAGGTCTAAACCAGGACTAAACATGGACTAAACCAGGACTAAACCAGGACTAAACCAGGACTAAACCAGGTCTAAACCAGGACTAAACCAGGACTAAACATGGACTAAACCAGGTCTAAACCAGGACTAAACCAGGACTAAACCAGGACTAAACCAGGACTAAACCAGGACTAAACCAGGACTAAACATGGACTAAACCAGGACTAAACCAGGACTAAACCAGGACTAAACCAGGACTAAACCAGGACTAAACCAGGACTAAACATGGACTAAACCAGGTCTAAACCAGGACTAAACCAGGACTAAACATGGACTAAACCAGGACTAAACAAGGACTAAACATGGACTAAACCAGGACTAAACCAGGACTAAACCAGGACTAAACATGGACTAAACCAGGACTAAACATGGACTAAACCAGGACTAAACAAGGACTAAACATGGACTAAACCAGGACTAAACAAGGACTAAACCAGGACTAAACCAGGACTAAACCAGGACTAAACATGGACTAAACCAGGACTAAACAAGGACTAAACATGGACTAAACCAGGACTAAACAAGGACTAAACATGGACTAAACCAGGTCTAAACCAGGACTAAACCAGGACTAAACCAGGACTAAACATGGACTAAACCAGGACTAAACAAGGACTAAACATGGACTAAACCAGGACTAAACCAGGACTAAACATGGACTAAACCAGGACTAAACATGGACTAAACCAGGACTAAACAAGGACTAAACATGGACTAAACCAGGACTAAACAAGGACTAAACATGGACTAAACCAGGACTAAACCAGGACTAAACCAGGACTAAACATGGACTAAACCAGGACTAAACAAGGACTAAACATGGACTAAACCAGGACTAAACAAGGACTAAACCAGGACTAAACCAGGACTAAACCAGGACTAAACAAGGACTAAACATGGACTAAACCAGGACTAAACAAGGACTAAACCAGGACTAAACCAGGACTAAACCAGGACTAAACAAGGACTAAACATGGACTAAACCAGGACTAAACAAGGACTAAACCAGGACTAAACCAGGACTAAACCAGGACTAAACCATGACTAAACCTGTAGTTAAAGCAGGAAAGATTTCCAGATTAAATTTAAATTTCATTCTGAAAAAGCCTGAAATGTCAGCTGTTTATTAAAGTTATTCCACAGTTTTCTGTTTGTGTGGGTTTCATTCAGACGAGTCTATTCCAGCAGCTTTGGGGAAATCTCTTTAAAGACAACAGTATCTGTAACTGGTTTGGAGCCAGATTAACTCTGTTTGTGTGAGATGTACCGTGTAATAACAGGTGAAGTCTGGAAGTTTATTGCCGAGAAGATGTGAGCGGATACAGTATTTGTTATAATTATTTATTTAAAAGTCTGGTTCTGCTCCATATTTTTGCAGTGACTCAATAAACTAGTAACAGCTAAGAATGACTGGAAAAGAAAAGGCAGCTACAGATTATCAACAGACCACGAACACAAATAAAATACACTCTTTATTCCTGTAACAGTGTGTACAGTACTGCTGCTGCTGAGTGTGTAAATATAATAATAATAATATAATAATAAAGTGTAGATATAAATATTGTGTAGCTACAGCGTTGTTCACAGGTTATTATCAGAGTCTGGACAGAAAAGTGAGGAGTTAACACTTGAACTGGAAACAAATTCACTGAACTTTCCTTCCATTAACATTCTGTAATAAACAATATAATAACAGCATTAAAACCGGTTGTAAACTGTCTCATTATTCTGTTAATTACACTGTTTACTTCATGAACCAGAGTAATATTAATGTTTATGATTTGTGTTTGTTGTAGATTCATTTAATGATTTATTTTACAATAAACTATTTGGGTTTAAAGCATTTTTCTAGAAGAGACTATATTGTGTAGAGTGTGTTTAATCAGAAGAATAGAGAATAATGCATGTGTGTCTCATTTATGTGTTTATTAAACGTGAGTGAACATTCTTGTCTCTGATAATGTCTTCTCAAACAGCTTCAAGCACTTCCTCAAATCTGAGACTGACGCTGCTGCTTTCTTCATATTTCAGGTAAAAGATCCAGACCCTGGAGAAACGTGTCGGCGGGAAACACTAAACAGACGAGAAACTCTAAACAGATGAGAAACTAATGTGAAAACAGCTGCTGCTTCTGTCGGAGAAGAGCTGCAGGTTTGAGAAGCAGCGTCAGGTCTAGAGCTCGACCAAAGACGGAGCAGATGTACATTTGTGTGACGTATGGACTCAGATTATATTAATATATTTATTAATAAAGTTAAAGCAGCGTTAAAGTTTCCTGTTCATCTCACATTCTGCCTCAAACAAACGGACACAGACTCACCCACCTCTAAAAGTATCTGGAGACAACCAATCAGAGCTCAGAGCCTGCGTCCTAGTCCCTAACCCCTAGTCCCTAACCCCTCAGTCCCTAACCCCTCAGTCCCTAACCCCTCAGTCCCTAACCCCTAGTCCCTAACCCCTCAGTCCCTAACCCCTCAGTCCCTAACCCCTCAGTCCCTAACCCCTAGTCCCTAACCCCTCAGTCCCTAACCCCTCAGTCCCTAACCCCTCAGTCCCTAGTCCCTAACCCCTCAGTCCCTAACCCCTCAGTCCCTAACCCCTCAGTCCCTAACCCCTCAGTCCCTAACCCCTAGTCCCTAACCCCTCAGTCCCTAACCCCTCAGTCCCTAACCCCTCAGTCCCTAGTCCCTAACCCCTCAGTCCCTAACCCCTCAGTCCCTAGTCCCTAACCCCTCAGTCCCTAGTCCCTAACCCCTCAGTCCCTAACCCCTCAGTCCCTAACCCCTCAGTCCCTAACCCCTCAGTCCCTAACCCCTCAGTCCCTAGTCCCTAACCCCTCAGTCCCTAGTCCCTAACCCCTCAGTCCCTAGTCCCTAACCCCTCAGTCCCTAACCCCTAGTCCCTAACCCCTCAGTCCCTAACCCCTAGTCCCTAACCCCTCAGTCCCTAGTCCCTAACCCCTCAGTCCCTAACCCCTAGTCCCTAACCCCTCAGTCCCTAGTCCCTAACCCCTCAGTCCCTAGTCCCTAACCCCTCAGTCCCTAGTCCCTAACCCCTCAGTCCCTAACCCCTAGTCCCTAACCCCTCAGTCCCTAACCCCTAGTCCCTAACCCCTCAGTCCCTAGTCCCTAACCCCTCAGTCCCTAACCCCTAGTCCCTAACCCCTCAGTCCCTAGTCCCTAACCCCTCAGTCCCTAGTCCCTAACCCCTCAGTCCCTAACCCCTCAGTCCCTAACCCCTCAGTCCCTAGTCCCTAACCCCTCAGTCCCTAACCCCTAGTCCCTAACCCCTCAGTCCCTAGTCCCTAACCCCTCAGTCCCTAACCCCTAGTCCCTAACCCCTCAGTCCCTAACCCCTAGTCCCTAACCCCTCAGTCCCTAGTCCCCAACCCCTCAGTCCCTAACCCCTCAGTCCCTAACCCCTCAGTCCCTAACCCCTCAGTCCCTAACCCCTAGTCCCTAACCCCTCAGTCCCTAACCCCTCAGTCCCTAGCCCCTCAGAGCTGCTCTATAGAGGACTGTACAGAGACTCTACACGCGTGTTTTCTGTCACAGAGAGTCATGTGACTGGCGTAAATGTAAAACAAACTCAGCTGAACTCTGATAATGTACCTACGTTATAAACTCTGGTAAGACTTTATAATGAATAAATATTAATAATAATGTGTTTTATTAATGACCAAACAGACTGTATTACTGCAGGTGTTTGTGTCTCAGAGGAAGCTCTCATATCTGCGTCTGTCTGAGGCTCAGGTTCAGATAACGTTAGTGATTTTACACAGAAACACTTTATTAATAACAATTTACAACTAAACACATTTCCATAAAGAGTAAAACTGTGACTCGTTTCATTCAAACCTGTTGTGTTCAGTTTAAAGACGTGTCAGAGTCCAGCTGCTCTCTGATCATTCATAAAGCATTAAGGTCTACTTTGACCATCTACTTTTACTGATGCATTATGGGAAACTATGAGTGTATACATTTGAATGTCTAGACGTTCAGACACAGACACAAAATGGAGGAATCAGTACAAAGAGCAGAATAAAGTGATTCATGTTGATTCAGACTCAGGTGAATAAACGGCCTCTGGACCAAACATAACCAACCAATCAGAGAGCACCACATAAACCCCGCCCCTTTTTTAGATAAATAAATAAACAATAGTAGCGAGGTTTTCCTGTTTGTCCTCGACTCTGATCTTTGTCTAAATGCTGCTGTTGCATAAACCAGAGTGAGTCTTGTAGCTTCATGAGCAGATCGTCTTTATCATGGACGGCCTCGGAGTCATTTTTGTGTCTCAGAGAGGTTTGTGCTCTCGGCCCGGAGCCCACCTCGGAGACCTGTCAGGACCGAGCCCCGCAGCAGTTACAGGGCAGCAGTAATGGAACAGAACACAGAGAGTGGAAAACACATCCATCCAGCCCTTTGTGCAGCCTCCCTGCTTTTGTTGTTTGTTATTCTGGCTTTTGATTTGAAGCCTGCAGCCTCTCTCCAGCCTCTCTCCGGATCTATCGGCCCGGCTCTCACCACACGCTGCTCATTTCCACCGAGACGCTGACGGTGAGTACGAGCTGAGTCAGAGCGCCGCGGTGCAGCTGTGGACGAGGCCCGGACCCAGGATTATCCGAGCTCCTGCGCCGCCCGAGCAGCATCAGCAGGACGTGCGTCAGCATACATTAACACGCTCGTTCATCATTCACACGACCAGCTCCGAGGTCCCGGAGTTCCAAACCCACGGCTCCTGTTAAACCGAGAGCACTCAGGAATCTAACAACAGCAGAAACAGGAAACCTCCGACGTAACTGTCCCGGGACATTCTCCCTCACGACGCATAGAATAAAGAGAATATTCCAACACACTAGACCCTAAAAAACACACTGAAATGACCCTCATGTTTCAGGAGACATGTTGTTTCTAAATAGTCTCAACTTGTAAACAAAGATGGCGTTGGTTACAATAAAGCTGCACAGACAGGCATCTGCGCCCTCTAGTGGACAAAAGTTACACAGGGCTGCTTTAAACTATTAAAAGGTTTAAAACTTGGAATAAAATAATATCTGCAAATAGAAGGTCATGCTACGAGGTAATTACAACCATGAACAGCCAACTAATACAGAGGAGCATCAGACACACAACAGGACGGATGCTCTACTGAACAACATGGACCATCCCCTGCATCGGACTATTACTGTCTGTGGAAGAAGTCGTTTGAAGAGACCTAACGACTCAATTGAAACAAAAGTGTGCAGTCGTATGAACAGGATGTTTTTTCATTTACTGTTTCTCATTTTATTGTAGATATCGTTGAAGAACCACACACAGATTTTTATGAAAGTCAAACGGAGCCTGGTGTTTTCAGAGTCAGCTCTGAACAGTGCATCTAGAGCTGGTTCTGCTGTTACTACAAAAAACATTTTCTCAAAGATTTGTCTGATCAGGAGGCGTTCAGGAGCCAATCAGGAGCCGATCAGGAGCTGTTCAGGAGCCGTTCAGGAGCCGTTCAGGAGGCGTTCAGGAGCCGTTCAGGAGGCGATCAGGAGCCGTTCAGGAGCCGTTCAGGAGCCGTTCAGGAGCCGTTCAGGAGCCGATCAGGTGGCGATCAGGAGGCGTTCAGGAGGCGATCAGGAGGCGTTCAGGAGCCGTTCAGGAGGCGTTCAGGAGCCGTTCAGGAGGCGTTCAGGAGGCGTTCAGGAGGCGTTCAGGAGCCGTTCAGGTGGCGATCAGGAGGCGTTCAGGAGGCGTTCAGGAGCCGTTCAGGAGCCGTTCAGGAGCCGATCAGGAGCCGTTCAGGAGCCGATCAGGAGCCGTTCAGGAGCCGTTCAGGAGCCGATCAGGAGCCGATCAGGAGGCGATCAGGAGCCGTTCAGGAGCCGTTCAGGAGGCGTTCAGGAGGCGTTCAGGCCTGTGGCTGAGTGCTCTGTTCCAGATCTCACAGGATACTGCCCCATTCTTTATACAGTCACTGTTACTGTAATACACAGCGTGATAATATATTTAATCAAAATATGGCGTATCAGAAATGACAGGTCTGTGCTTTACCTCTTGCTCCTTTTTCTCTTTTTAAACTCATTGTCCTTTCGTGCTAACCTGACTCCATCAGATAGAACTGCTCCACAGAACATAGTCTGTTTCACAGTACCATCTGGGAAGGCTCCCGTTGAAAGCGTTTGCAAAAGGGAGGCGCCTTCTCTCAAAAACTTGGTGTTGATTGGATGAAGCACCGACTAGTATCCGCTTATCATGAGGTTTCTTTAATCAATCACAGCAACGATATGACGTGCCACTCTTTGCGCTTCTTTCAAAGAAGAAATACTCTCTACTTCTGACAAAAATGTTTCGATAGCAGCGTCAACACTAACGTCTTTCGGCGTAGCCATGTTGATAACAAAGAGGAGAAGAGAGCACTAGTTGCTTTCTTCAAATTAAAAACCCGCCTCTACCTGTTAGTGCTGCAACATCATTGGTCAACAGAGTCCGGTGAGTCCACGGTTCGCGACTCAAGCGGTTTGGTTGGCATGATACAAGATGGATTTACAAGAGTTTTGGAAACTCCCAAATCTCTGAGAATCCAGCTGCAGCGCAAGGTTAGTTTTGTGCACAGTTTTGTGTAAATGTGTTTGTTGACTCTCTCTCTCTAATCCAAGACAGATTTATCTTAGCTTTTGGTTGTTGAAGCCAGAGTGTGTTTATGAAGTTTATTAAATTGAAAGATCTAAAGCTGATGTGTTTTGACCAAATCCTTCTGTAGAGTTATCCGCCAAAACACAAATGAACAAAACACTTCTTTGCTCGTTGTTGCTGCTGTATGTGACTGGAGATTTAAGCCTATGGTTTGTTTCTGAGTCTTGTTTCTGAGTCTTGTTTCTGACTGGAGCCAGAGTCCAGAGCAGTTTAAACCTTTCTGACATGATTCCAGGGTCAACATCTCAGTAAAAGTACAGATACCTGTGTTAAAACGACTCTGGTAAAAGTAGAAGAACTGATTCAACTTCTTTTCTCAAGTAAAAGTAAAAAATGTACTTAAGTAAAAAGTCAAAATGAATTTTGCTGCTGTGAAAACTGTCAGTTTGGTTCAGTTTAGTTTCAGACAGAATCAGACAATCACCAAACAATATGAGACGTTTATATCAATAACAGCCTTCTCTTATTTTGGCGGGGCTTGACTTCCTCTCTCTCGTTAGTTACGTCGTGTCGTCGTCCGCGGAGGTTGTAAAAGTTTTCTGACAAAGTTAAGGAGTAGAAAGTACATATATTTGTTGAAAAGTAAAAAGCCTCCAGATAAATACTCGAGTAAAGTACAGATACATTATATAATCGACTCATGATCCTGAAACTGTAGTGAAGCCTCAACACGTCCGATTCATTAAGAATAAACCTTTTTTTTCTGATGTTTTTTCTCAGCAAAAAACTGCATTTTTAATAAGAGCGTAACAAATCCAGATTCCATTCCCATGAGCCTCTGTGAAGCCCAGAGTAATCTGCAGCTCCTGACAATAACTTCCTAATTAGCGCGGCTCGTGTTAGTGCGATCTTCCCGACGCTAACTAGCCTCCTACGGGGAATATGCAGCTCCATTATTAATCCTGTGACAGCTCCGTGTGAGTCGGCAGTGTTTATGGATGATGTGAGCCGCAGAGTCGGGACCCGGACGTACAGCCGCCGTCTTTGTTTACTCTCCATTTGTATTCACACAGAATTCCAATAAGAAACACACCACGAATAAATGAACCAGGAGACGATTTGTCAACAATAGAGCAGTTTGACGTAGCTCCACGTTGAGTCTGAGTCAGCAGGGACCGCCGGGTGAACTCACACCAGCCTCACGACGACTCACATCAACAACACAAAAAGAGCTCTGTGTCGTGGTCTCAGAGGCTCATCTTTCTGTCAACTTCATTTAGTGAAAGTCCCACTGGTTTGTGATTAGTTGTTGCAGGGTTCTTACATCTTTTCTAAGTTCAAATTCCAGCACTTTCAAGGTGTGTTTTCATGTGTTTTCTTACAACTGCAGTAAATCACATGTTGACATACAAATGTAGTGTTTCTGATTTAAATCCATTGTGGCATAAAAAAGACTTGAATTGTTTGAATAGTTGAATACTTTGGAGCACAAACAAGGCACCATGAAACTTGTGTGATCTAAAAGATGTTAATTTATTCGATGAAGTGAAAGTTTGATCACTTTTTTCTAAGAAGAAAATTACTCAGATTATTAATTATTATTAAAGCAACACAATCAGAATTCTTTATCCAGAATTCAAGGACTTTTACAATCCTGAAAATGAAATATTAAAATTCTAGCATTTTCAAGGATTTCAAGCACCCGTACGAACCCTGTTGTTGTTTCATTTCTTACACTTTTGACGCGAGAGGACGGTTTAAAACATAGCACTCACAAAAACTAATGTGAAAAGACAACTTGGACATGAAAAACTATAAATAAGGATGAAATAATCACTTTATATAAAGAACATTTTATAAGAAGACGAGGTTGTATCTTGATCATGGTTTAGAACATGGTTTTTTATCTGAATAATGACTCCATTAGTGACAGGTTTACAGACTACAGCAGTGGTTCTCAAACTGTGGCCCGGGTCCCTCTGGTGGTCCTCTGTCTCTGAGTCTCTGATAAATACAAAATGGAGGACTATTGATGTCTGCTACAGCTTTTCTTTAACACACTTTACTCTTTCACTAAATGTTTGGACTCTTAAAAAGCTGCGGGATTCAAAATGTGATTTCAGTGAAGCAGCAGCAAACTCAATTCATTTAATAACATTCATAAACAGTAGATGGATAGGTTTGTGTTGAAATGGTCTAGATCTGTATCAGGATAAAGGTGGTACTTGATGTGAAGAGTTGGAGAACCACTGGACTATTTCTATGATTTATTTTGACACTTGTGGAGACTCTGGGTCTGATCCTGCTCTGGACGCACTACATTAATGACATCTCATCTCGTGTGACACTACTCCCAGGTTTCCCCTAAACTTAGATGTATGTTGCATTGCTTAATAATAAAGCTCTATGGCCCTTCACTTCCATCACTCACAACACAGTCATCAGCTCTTTTCATATTGATAACTTCAACATCTAAATCATTGATTTATTCCATTTCTCTTCCACTGATCCCATCACAAACATCCATGTGTCGTCTGTGTCTGGAACACGCTTCACACAAGGCACTGCTCTCTTTTTAAACCAGAGATTCTTTGTCAAATCACAGCCAGTGAGGCCCCGGCTCCGTCTGCAGAAGCAGCTAAAGCAGCTAAAGCAGTAAAAGGATGAGAGTGAGGAGGGCTCCCATTAGAGCGCTCGCTTCCTCAGTATTCCTCCGAAAGCTGCCCACGGTCATGCCTCGAGGTGCTCAGATTGTGCCACGGATGGATGGCTCACTCCAGGGTTTACAGCACTTCAGACGCACAAGAAAAAGCAACACCACACGGACTTTACTCGGGCTTCGTTCAGGGATGTTCCTGCCTCTATCACACGTCGGACAAACATGAAAGTATGTTTTAGATTGACTGAAGGGAGGCCTCGGCCCAAAGTCCAAACAGCTCAGGTCTAAAAGCAGGTTAAGTAATTCCATTCATCCGTTCTGTAACATTTACTGATTTACTGGTTCGTAATATTGCCTTAAAGACAAGTCTGGTTTACCTTTTGTAAATAACAACTGAAAGGTAATAAATGCTCCACAGTCCTGCTGAAATAAACCAAGGAAATGGGTTATTCTGTTGAAAATACGTCTTATTTTACAGAGAAACAGCTCAAAAAAGATAAAAATAGAGAAACAGCAGCAAATGAAACATGGATAAATGTTGGTGATGCTTCAGTGTTTAATGAGACAGAGATAATTCCAGGATCACTTCAGTCTACAACGAGAAACTACAAAGATAAAAGTTTCAGGTCAGATCTAAACTTCCATTTAATGTAACGTATTAGTATTTTGTGGTGAAAAATTGGTCCAGTTTGACCTTTTTGGCTGTGACTCTGTTCAGAAACTGATTTGTAGAGCTGTGTTGTCTGGTTTTATCTCCTGGTTCTGCACTAGTGTCTTCTCTGAGCAAACTCTAGACGCAGACGTTAGAGCAAAGGTCTCACATTTAAAGTAAAAGTGTCTCATGTTCACATCAGCTGAAGTCTCACTGAGGATATCCCTGCCCTGCTCTGTTCTGTGTAAACATCACAGGCTGAAGGAAGATATCGTGGGACACATTACTGTGAATCTGCTGAAATCTCTTTCAAAGGTGTGTGTCCGAGCTGCTGCAGCGACAGACGTTAAAGTCATCTACAGAAGGACGCTCTGACAGCTCCTCTCTGCTAACACTGTCACTTCTCATTATCCTCTTACACCAGTGGTTTACATCTGCCTCTGTGTTCAACCTGCAGTGGGTTCAGACTTTTATGAAACCTCAGTCCACAGTGAAACAGACTGCACAAAAATACTCCTATTTGCTTTTTCTGCAACAAACAAGTGGTTTTATTTGTTTTAATACTTTTCTGATAAAGTAAGCCGACATTACAGCTGTACTTCATCTTCAGACTGAATCAGAACGAGCTCTTTGTTTTGACTTCGGATAACGCCGTAGTTAAAGATTCTGTGAGTGAGTTTTCCTGAGCGCTGAGCAGAAAACTGAATAAAAAGGAATTCATGAGAAAAAGAACTCAGACTAAATGTATCGACGCTGTCACCAACAAATAAAAATTAAAATGAACAGAGAGGAAATCCAATCAAAAGCAGGAGGAGACGAGTTGAGAAGACTTTTTTTTAGGTTTTAGTTGGATTTGAACAGGTTTTAGTTGGATTTGAACAGGTTTTAGTTGGATTTGAACAGGTTTTAGATGGATTTGAACAGGTTTTAGTTGGATTTGAACAGGTTTTAGATGGATTTGACAGGTTTTAGTTGGATTTGAACAGGTTTTAGTTGGATTTGAGCAGGTTTTAGATGGATTTGAACAGGTTTTAGTTGGATTTGAACAGGTTTTAGATGGATTTGACAGGTTTTAGTTGGATTTGAACAGGTTTTAGTTGGATTTGAACAGGTTTTAGTTGGATTTGACAGGTTTTAGTTGGATTTGACAGGTTTTAGTTGGATTTGAACAGGTTTTAGTTGGATTTCAACAGGTTTTAGTTGGATTTGAACAGGTTTTAGATGGATTTGAGCAGATTTACTAAATGTATTGAAATGTATTAAAATTGCAAAGGGCTGCATTTGGCCTACAGCTTTTAGTTAATAGTTTAGAAACTATTGAAAATGCACAGCTCTTTATGTATATTATTATATCTATATGTATATATATTTGAGTGAAGTGTAGATATGGCTCCTCTCAGTCTTCTCTGAACCTGAACACGTCTGGATCACGTCTCCACAAACACGTCACGTGAATGAGTTGATGTTTACTCCAGACTCACACCAACAGGAACATGTTACTGAATGTATGGTACAATATGAAGGGATACTGTGGTTATATAACACTGTCCATACATGTACTGTCCCTGTAAAGAGTACGGGTCAAACTCAAGGCCCAGGGGCCAAATGCAATGCTTTATTTGGCCCTTCAATGCATTTGTTTGGTGCTTTTTTTGGTGCTTTGCAAATTAATCTGCGACAAAAGGCACTAAACTATTCTAAAGATATGGAATAGGGAAGAAAATGACACTAAACCGGAGTAACTATCTTAAAGGGACCAAAATGGGGCTTAAAATGAGGCAAAGTGGCACAAATTGAAGTGAATTCACAAAATAAAGTGTGAAAATGAGGCATAAAAGGAGAAAATTAATGTTAAAAACAAACTAAATGTAAGGTTTTATCTGAATGAAACATTTTAAAATGTAATAAAACACACCCAAAACTCACAATTTTGGCCCCTGAAAGGATTCCTGATTAAAGTAAAGAGTACAATATAATGTAGTATAAATGTACTTTAGTAGAACAAATCTTTTCACATAATAATATAATGTAAATATTCTGTCCTGTATATATTTGTCCTGTAATAGTGCTCAAGTGCGTTTACTAGTATTGTAGTAGTACATAAGTGTAATATATTGTAATAAAAAACATACAAACACACTACTTTAAATTATACTTATCTTAAAGTTTGACTAGCAATAAAAATATATTTCAAATGCGCTTTTTGTCATTTCTTCAGATAAACCTTTTGTTCTCAGAAAATACTTCTACAACGCGTTTGAGTCCCGGATGGACCTGATATCAGCTGATGAACAAATAAAGAGAATGTAAGAATAACGGAGTTCTGACTGCGCTGAAACTGAAAGTAAAACACCGTCCCCAACACAAACCTAACCCGACCCACCCTCCCAAACCCCACTGTCCTTCACACAACAGTAACAGTCCTTACTCACGGAGCCATGCGCCGTCCCAGTCCGACCTGGAACCCTCCACGAGTCCACAGTCCTCCGCGAACCCGCGCCTCGTGGATCCAGAACGTGAGACGAAAACGAAACACTGATCCACCCGTTACGAGGCTCCGCGGCTCCACGCGCACGGACAGAGACCCCGGCCCGAGACCCCGGCCCGTCCTCGGACCTGAGACCTTTGTTTTTCCCTCGTGCGCACGTCACTTCCGCCTTTTTATCCCGGCCCCAAACGATATTAATAAACACATACATCACAATACGGTCCTTATTTATTTATTTATTTATTTATTATTATTATTTATTACTTAATGGCAGAACTATGAAGTGTACTTAAGTAGATGTTGATAACAAACCAATAAAGCACAGTCTTAAGTTGATGATGTATCATTCATTTTCTTCCTCTTATTCCGTTAGAGGTCAGAGGTCACTGGAGCCTATCCCAGCAGCTTTGGCCTGAGGAGGGTTCACTCTGGACAATGGACAGTTAGTCACAGGGTTAACATTTAGAGACAGTCAAGGGGGCACTGTAGAGTCATGCATGTGTTTGGACGGAGGGAGGACGCTGGAGAGACCCCACGGAGACACGAGGAGGACAGCTGTGAGGCAGGAGTGCTAACCACTCTAATAATAATTATAGTCAAATAGCACACTTTTGTTCTAATCTCAAAAAGACTTGTACTAAATGCTGCTAACGCTAGCTGCTAGCTTTGTCGTTGGGAAAAAGTCCAAATTGATCATGTTTTTTTCAGAGACTGAGCCAGAACCGACCAGAACCGTCTCCGTGGAAACGAGGCTGTAACAGACTTGAATAAAACTGAACCTCACACTTCTGTCCAACACTTTACACCCATTTTACCCAGATTTGATTCTTGCTTTAATTCTACATAAACATCACAGAATGTTTCTGACACTTTTGAATAAATAGTTTCAGAGTTGTGTTTTATTTGCAGCTGACACAGGGATCAGACTGAAACCAGAACAATATTCAATAAGAACTAATGACAATACAGAGCAATACAACAGGCCACAACTGAATATGAATCCGTTTCAGATCTGATTCAGGTGTGGACACTGTGATTCTTGTATTCGTCTCCGTTTCAGATCTGATTCAGGTGTGGACACTGTGATTCTTGTATTTGTCTCTGTTTCAGATCTGATTCAGGTGTGGACACTGTGATTCTTGTATTCGTCTCCGTCCTCGAGCGGCGGCTGCTGTGGTTGCTCCGGCGGATTGTACAGAAGTGTTATGTAACGCGGTCACATGACTCCTCCGACCGGAGTCAGGTCTGTACCGTCTCAGAGTCAATGACGAGGCTGTCTCCGAGGACAAATCCACTCCGACACAAACCCAAACCTTATCAATCAATGACGGAGGATTTCTGGAGGAAAGGTGTGAGCTCAGGTGAAGAATGGTGCGTTTATGAGATTTGTCCTTGGTTTGTCTTCAGAGAACTGCACTGTTGCCTCCTACATTATGTTCACATCGACATAAACTGCAGAAGAAAGAGTGTAGAGTCTCCAGTTCAAATATTACACTTGTTTTGGACGATTCAGAGTCAGTTTTATTCTAAGAATGTGGGCTGTTGAGTTAATAACAACCTTCATCATAGCTGAAAACTAAAGAAAAACTAAATAAAAAAGTAATCAATAAGAAAAACTTTAAATGTGTTGTTGTCAATGAATAAAAACTAAAACAAACAGAGAGTAAATCCATCAAAAGGAGTTGAGAAGAGATCAATCAGACTCAGGTTTTTGAGCGTCGCTGAAGTGATGTCAGACACAAACATTTGTTAGAGCCTCGGGAAGACGACAGGAGACCAAAAGAGAACCACTTTAAATAGAAACTATGTTAACACTTGGAACCTGAATACCAGGAACAGGTTAGGACTAGTTTACTTTCATTAGAGACATTATTACTGAAGAAATACATTACTCTTTATATTTTAGACCAAATCTATTGTAGATATAGTCGACTAAAACTAATAAGGATTAGACTGAATTATGACTGAAACTAAATTCAAATTTGCTGTAAAATTAACACTGCAGAAACCAAACTGAACCATTTCCTCATCGCAAAAAAATAAAATAAAAAATACTCTATATATCAAACTAAAGTTCAGCATCAAACCAATGAGATCCATCGATTATCTCTTTTTTGTCAAACATTGTGTAAATACTTTTTTCTTTTGGGTTTTTAACACAAGTTGAGCTGGACTTGGACTATATTTTTATTTATTTTGATCTATTCTAGTGTTTTTATTTGTTTTTATGTCTGGTTAGATCCGTTTTTCCCACCGTCCAATGTTAAGTGCACTTTACTGAGTCTGTAAAGCACTTTGAGCAGCGATGATAAAAACTCATTTTTTGACAAAGACACGATACTGTTCGTCTGTTTTTGTTCTGTTCATGTCACAAAAAGAACAAGCATCAACCGGAGCTTGTGATTATGATCATTTCTCTAAAAACAGTTTGGTTTTAGAGAAATGATCACGTCTTTTTAACTCATAAAGTCAGAGAGATATGTGGAGACTACTGAGAAAAAAGAGTTTATTTGCTTTTAACGAGTCAGATTTAACGCTAGCTTCTTTTCTCTTTTTTAACAAAGTGCTGTGAAATACTGAGGACACTTGAACGCAGCATCGGTCTGAGCAGAGGCTGGGGACGGAGTACTTTGGTTTAGTCTCGTGCTGTAAACTTGGACAAGGTGAGATCTCCAGCTGCGAGGGTTTAATGGAGAGTTTAAAGGAAGGATGTGAACGTTCTGTTTATTATTAGAACAGGATCAGACTCTTGAGAACGTGAGATTTAACCAAAGCTTCCATGTTCTGAATAGTCTCAGATGTCTCCTATTACAACATGCTCTTACATGATTACACAGTTTGGATTAAAAACAAGAAATGTAATTGAGTATTTTTTGTTTAACTTAAAAAAAAATGACTTATTTCTTGTGTATTTGTCAGGAACATGGCACATACACAGAAGCTCATTTTCATTGGTCACTTCTGGGCAAAGGTAAAGTGACGACGCAGGTCAAAGTGCCTTAAAAACAAAACAAATTACAACCCAACAACCACAACGTTTACTCTAAAACCGCAGCAGCGTCACAATAATATCCACACCTTTGACAATCCTCAAGCCATTTGTTTCTGCTTCTGTGAAACTGATCTCTGCACAATCACAACAATAAACACAGCATTTATGTATGTTCAAGTTCCCATTCAACAGAACGTCACGAGAATGTATTTATCCATCTGTCACATCTAGAAAATACAAGTCTGAGCAGAAAACCAGCTTCCAGCAGATTCAGAGCACATTTCAAACAACTCTTTCAGATGATATTAACCAAGCTGCAATTATGACGAGACTGGTTCAGTACCTTGAGTGTTTGTACAGACTTATGGACTCATAAATGCTTTTATAAGACTAGATTTTCTGTAATGTAGACACAATGCACCAGAAAAATCTCAAAGTGCTGCATTTATGTGTGTTTTTAGAGCTCAAAACAATCTTTGACCAAATGAAGATTCAGTGTGAGCCGCTGTCGGCCCCAAAACAAAACTTAAAACACAAAAACTCCAACACATTGTGACGGCAGTAATCGTTTAGGTACAACACAAACCCAAGAAAAGACACATTAAACACATTTGCTTTAACGAGTCCCTAGGCCCGCTTCTACAGGGAGACCAAATGTTACAGTGCACCCTCATTTTCTGGTTTCCTCAAATGAATAAATGCAAAAGAGTTTGAGCTGTGATTGTGGCCCGTGAAACTGAGTAACAACAACAGAAACACACAAAATGATTCTTTAAATGTGCAGCTGAGAGTGAAGGGGATGTGACTAGTGGCCGGTGTTGTACCAATACAAGCACCCCAACATGACTCGCTGTTACCACAACTGAATTTGAATTTATTCAAGGATTGACGCTTGAGAAACAGCATCTCATGTTCGAGAAGGTCCAAAAACCCAAAACAAGAAAACATGACAGATTTAAACATGACACAAAACAACCAGCTCAAACCTCCATCGCAGCTACAAATAAATACTGTCAAAACTCAAATCTATACAAACAATGCAGAAAACGAACCTGAAGAGACTGAATGCTGGTTGTGGTGAAAGGTGCAGAAGTTTCAGATGAAGGTTTGTTTAGTGAATTCACAGGTTTTTGTGCTTGTTCAACAAACCGCTGCTTGTCAAGTCTCAGAGTGTTTTATATCTCACTGATCTCTCTGCTTCAACATCAACAACTGGACACACTCAAGAGGAGAATATACGTTTTTACAAATCATGAAACTGAGCTGAATGTACGCAGTATGTATGTAGGCTGCATTTCAAAGTAAAAGTCACATTTGACAGGATTACATAACCCACAGCAGCCTCCTCAGAGCCATTCTACCCTTCATTAATAACACAACAAACGACCAGTCCTCATCAACTCTGTTCTTACTGATGATTTTAAAGATAACTCAAACATTTCTGATCTTATTTTCAGAGCCAGAAGCTGTTGCAGGTTCCAGCTCTGACTGAAGCCCAAAGGTTGGCTCTGATCATCTTTAATAACGCGCACGTCTCAATGAGAAGCACCACAGTCAGGCTGAGGTTAAACTTCTCCAGCAACAGCAGCAGAAATGAGAGGGGGGCTTCCACGCACGCGCGCCGTGTCACGCGCACAGCTGAGCGGGTCTCTGTCCGCGCGCTGCTCCGGACTGCGGCGCGGACCTGTTCTGTCTCCGGCGCGTCTCCCAAATAAAGGAAGCCGCGAGGAAAAGAACGGAGGCTTCACGCGCGCGCCCTTCCGTGGATCAAGCGTGTTTCTATGCACGTGCACGCGGACAGAGATCAGAGCAGCTGCATCCCGCTCCCATCATTCATCACGCACACGCACGCACACGCCGCTCACAGCCGCAGGGATGCACCGCGGCTCCAAACTTACATACGCCACGAGCCAAGCGTGACACGGAACGAGCGTGACCACGGGCACGCGCAGAGGACGTGCACGAGGGTGACTGTACCTGGTCCAGATGAGGAGGAGCTGAGGAGGAGCAGAGGAGTGTCCGGGGTGAGGAGCGGTGGCCGGTGCTGTGCTCAGTCCGCGGCGCGCAGTGGCTCTGTGGCGCTCTCACTGCGTCAGACTCTCTCGCGCTCTCTCTCCTGTTCGCGCGCGCTGTACGTGCCTCCGTACGCCCCTCTCTCTCTCTGTCTCTCTCTGAGGCTGAGAGACCACTGCTGGAGCAGACACTGAGCTGAGAGGCTCCTGACGCGCTGCAGACGCTCCTCCGCTGTTTGTGGAGGACATGCCTGATCACGTGACGCGAGGGAAGTTCTGGAGCTGGATCCAAAAATCATCCACAGCAGATAATAAAGCAGCACCTGCTTACAGACCTGCCTGAGGCCTAATGACATGGGGCAGTGGTCCTCTCTCTTTGGTGGGACTTGCATCTCTGATAAATGTTAATAAATACAAAATGTTCTGATTTCTGTTACAGCTTTTCTATAAAACACTTCCACTAAATGTTTGGACTCTTAAAAAGCTGTGATTCAAACTATCAAAGAAGCAGCAGCAAACAAAATTCATTCATAACATTCATATTCTGTAGATAGATATGTGTTTATATAAAACTTAACATGGCATAGATCCATATAAAGGTGGTGCTTGATGTGAAGAGTTTGAGAACCTCAGACACAGGCTAATGTTTGAAGATGAACAATAATCAACTACTTCATCAAAATGTCTAAATCAGTGTTTTTACTTAAGCAGCCCTGACGTTTTTAGCCCAAACATATCTCTTCTCTCTCATGTTGATGGTTCTTAGAATGAGATCAGTAGAATCAGGCCTGTCTCACTGACACAGCGCCCTCTGCTGGACAGAACCCTCCTGTAACTGTCCCGGGACCAGGACTTATCTCCAGAGATTAATGAGTGAGACTCTAACACACGACAAATAGAATAAAGAAAACAGACCAATAAACTGGACCCTACAGAGTTATATTTGGACTAAATAAACTGAAATGACTTTTTTTCCCAAACTTGCCGTCTTAAACGTCTCAAAACAAAGATGGCCGCCGCTGACAGTGAGGCTGCACAGAGAGGGATCAGCGCCCTCTGCTGCTTTAAAATATTGAATAAACTGATGACAAAGTGTCCTATTGATAAAAATAATGCAATAAAATAAGATAAACAAGTTTCAAAAACACATTAGGCTGGAACTAAGAGCTGAACTGTTTCATTGTCTGCAGTGATTTGACACCGAGACTTTAACTTTTACTCTGAGCACATCTGAGTTGAGCCGGTGTGTGGTATTTTTGAGGCTGTAACTTCCAGCAGCACTCTGTTGGAACCAGAGGGAGACAGATTACTGAAGTGATACGGTGTGATGGACTTCTCTGAGACGGTGTTAGACATGGCTCTTGAAGTAAGCTGCACTGATACTGCAGCGCTCCACTGGAAACTAGAGCTGAAATCCACCGGCAACAACTATATACTGCAAAATACAATCAGCACATTTAATTAAACATTATACAATCAGCACTTCCTGTCATCTAAAGGCACTTCCTGTCATCTAAAGGCACTTCCTGTCATCTAAAGGCACTTCCTGTCATCTAAAAGCACTTCCTGTCATCTAAAAGCACTTCCTGTCATCTAAAAGCACTTCCTGTCATCTAAAGGCACTTCCTGTCATCTAAAAGCACTTCCTGTCATCTAAAGGCACTTCCTGTCATCTAAAAGCACTTCCTGTCATCTAAAAGCACTTCCTGTACAGAATGATGTATGTTCCATTGTTCAATTCCACGACACGGTCAGGGAAATCTGTTCAAATCCATCTAAAACCTGTTCAAATCCATCTAAAACATGTTCAAATCCATCTAAAACCTGTTCAAATCCATCTAAAACCTGTTCAAATCCATGTAGAACCTGGTCAAATCCATCTAAAACCTGTTCAAATCCATCTAAAACCTGTTCAAATCCATGTAGAACCTGTTCAAATCCATCTAAAACCTGTTCAAATCCATCTAAAACCTGTTCAAATCCATGTAGAACCTGTTCAAATCCATCTAAAACCTGTTCAAATCCATCTAAAACCTGTTCAAATCCATGTAGAACCTGTTCAAATCCATCTAAAACCTGTTCAAATCCATGTAGAACCTGGTCAAATCCATCTAAAACCTGTTCAAATCCATCTAAAACTTGTTCAAATCCATCTAAAACTTGTTCAAGTCCATCTAAAACCTGTTCTGCTGTTCACACCTTCAGTTTCTAGTGGAGTATGATAATTCAGTTATATGTTACCCATTAACGTGACCTGAGACAATGTGAGGACAGTTTTATTATGTTTTAGTTTTTAATCAAAGCTAGAGGTAATAGTTCAGTTATGGTTGTAACTTGAGTTCTCTGAGATGTATGTAAATGTAAAATGTAATGCAGTTGTGTGGTTTCCAAGCATCGGGTAGGGACCAAAAAGTGGGTCACAAGAGATTTTATTTGTGCAGCTAAATAAACGGAACTTTAAAAATCCATAGACATGTTTTTAAAAGTCTGAAGCCATAATAGCTTTGTTTAAAACTTGAAAGAAGGAAGGAATCGAGGAATTAAATAGAGCTAGAAAGAAAACTGGGCTAAAAATGACCTAAGAGAAGAAACCTAAAGATAAGTGGTAAAAAAAGGCTCCGTGGAGAAAACTGTGCAGGACTAACGCTGAATGTCACAGACAAATGTCAAATAGTCTTAATGTCATGTGACCCACTATTTTCATCAACCACTGAGTTAATATCAATGTTTATTATGCAGATGTTTATGTAAATGAGTGTAATTGTTATGTAAATGTATGTAAATCCGTCCCGTTACACATCCAGTCCACTCCAGTGGAATACAGTGAACACTGTTTGTAGGTCACTTTCAGTTTGTTTATTTTTTTTGGAGTGTAATGTTGCTGGGAAATCCACAGTGAACCTGGAGCAAAAGAAACCAGAGTTTGGTCAGAACAGGATGAATTATTAGAAAGG
>JAWCTZ010000390.1:32500-43582 GCA_036850595.1 Rhyacichthys aspro | reverse complement strand
TCCAGGGTCAGGTCCCAGTTCTGACAGTCGTAGAATTTGGCCTTCCTGATGTCTTTCTTTTTTTGTATATTTGTCACTCTAAACGGTTTCATATCATCAAACAAATTTAAATATTAGACATCATTATTAGTTTTTAAGTCATTCTTTTTTTTTATAAGGGAAACCTAGCCCTAAAAATGAGTTGCCCCCTTTCCAGACTGAGAGATCTCAATTACTTTGTTTCTCATCTGTTAATTCACGATTTAACAAGAGGGGGCACATAGGGCTAGGTTTGTTTAGCTTTTATCCCTTACTAAATAAAATCATAACTTAAAAACTGCCTTTTGTTTTTCTTGAGTTATCTTTGTCTAATATTTAAATTTGTTTGAAGATCTTAAACATTTAAGTGTGACAAATAAGAAACCAGGCAGGGGGCAGACACTTTTTCACAGCAGTGTATTTACACCAAAGACATGTGACTGAAAGACAGTGGTGTATTGTGGGAAAGTGTTCCCTATACTCTTTTGTAGTGCAGCTCTATGTAGTGATGGATCTGAGAAATGCTTTTGATACAGTGCTCTGCCCGCTGTGTCAGTAAATGAGCTGCTGACTGTACGTTATTATACAGTTGGAACGGGAGATCAGTGAGCATGTGCAGAAATGCTAATTAAAAATAACCACAGTAAATCATAACGATTGTATTAACAACCTAATAATTCTATCATGAATTATTCACTATGAAACAAGAGCTGTTTGCATTCAGGCCTTGACCTTCAAGTGTTTGCTTATTACCTTCTTTTCAGATCACGATAATTACAGTCTGTAGCTTGTATTCATTAATGCTTCAAAGGAATCGCTGATAGTGCTGCGTGTCACGTTTGATATTTACAACAGAAGCCAACACGGTGATGAAAACCAGAGTTCACTTCCCACAAAGCCTTTCTTTTCTCCGTCTGTGGAACGACAAACGTGGAGTTCAGAGGGACGGTGGGCTACTCCGAGCAGTCACGACGCGGGAGGCCTCTAATTACCCCTGTCACAGAGGAACGCTGTCGTTAGCCTCAGATAATGCTGCAAATGGAGAGCGGAGCAGCAGCGAGCCGCCGCGGGGGGGCTAAACGAGCTGTTTGTCCAACACCGAGGCGGATCACATCAGTGCACCGCCCGGGCTCAGGCAGCGAGAGTGAGGATAATCTGGCTTAGTCCAACACACCAGGCACTTGTTCGCAGGGATTCTATCTTATTAGTGGTAATTTGGTGCAGCAATTAGCCATATCTCAGCAGGATAATACAAATAAATGATTGTTGGGTTAAGCCTCCTGCACTGAAGGCAGTTTTTGCAGCCTGCGAATTGTAGGCTACTAATAAACCAGGGTCAACAACACGCAGCGTCAGCAAGAACCGACTCGAGTGGCATTTGCGTGCTGAGAAAAAGAGGAAACGACAAGTTTGTGGATGAGTAAAACTGGGTAAAACACAAGCTTTCAGGCTCACGCATTTAGTCCAGACCAAATTTGACCAAACAAGCTGGTCTGGATTGATTGATCTTTTATCTAAATTGTTAAAGTTGGAATAACACACATAGACAATGCATTTGGCTCTGGAATTAGTGCTCTGTCTTTAGGCATTCTGCTCATAGTCCACGGCTGGTCCAACTAATGTAACAGAAGAAAACCTCAGAACCTCGCGGTCAAAATCCTGCACACACCGCACGCTGTTTGGTGAAATACGCACCAGTCTTCTCCGAGGTTTGTTCAAGGTTTAAAAAAGCCTAAGCACCTGCTGTGTAAACAAATATTCAAGGCAAACAATCATATCACATTGAAATTAAAATCTGATCCACTGTGAACCCATTGTTCTAAACTCTCTCTTCAGCCGTCTGTCCTCTCGGTGTCTGATGAAGCCTTCCCTCAGGTGTCCTGGGCCGGCCCTGGGGACTCCTTCTGGTGGGACAGGTCTACTTTGAGCTCTCCTCGGGGAGTTGTGTGGGACAGAGACTGATCGGGGCAGTAGCTGGAGCGATGGGGTTGATGTATCGGTCTGTTGTGATGGGCTTTTAACTTGTTTCTGGATCCAGTCTCAATTTAAGATAATCATTTCGACATAATTACATAAACATTAGCTCTTTATAGTTTATGATTTCATCCCATGTTGAACAAACAGACTAATGTAGAGAATAATGATGATAATGATGTGGATCCAGCTGCAGTTTTGAGTTGTGGGCAGGACTAAGAGGGCAACATCTTGGATAAAACGATGCAAATAAGCTAAATGAAACGTACATTTGCAGTGAACAGGGCTTTCAGCTTCATATTTGAACAGAATAAGCAGATAACTTGAATGTCGAGAGGTGAGATGCTAAAACACATTATATATAAGGATGTTTTAATACCACTGAATAACTTCATTTGTGGAGGGGTCAGCTGTTGTTTATTCCTGGTATTCATTCATTTATTCTGGTAGACCCTTATCCTCCTCGATTTAATACTTCTCATTCTCGGCTGTTTGTTTTTGTGCAAAGCCTTGGGGTAAATCCTATATGGAACATGTGCTGACAGTCTGCCCCCTCACCCACTCCGAGCCCATGATTCACGTTTGATCTTAAATTGGATGCAAGCACCGGGAAATATGTGATTAGCATAAGGTGGGATTGCTTCATTGAGCCTATACGGAACAGCAAACTGAGAGAAATCAAACTCAGGTAACCTCTGCAGTTTGACAGGTGACGTTACACCCACTAAAAGCAGCAAAACGGGAAAAAGTTTTCATTATTTCTTTGCAAAGTGATAAAAAAAAAAAAAGTGTTAGAGTTCAAATCAATCTCGCAGAAGAATGTGGAGATCATTTCGTGGAAACAGTGGAGTCATTAGAAGCAGACAGACATCATTTCCTAAAATAATATCAGCGCAATGGTGCAGATAACGTTGTGATTTGATCATGTTCACAAAATGAGATAACGCCCGTATTATCTGCCCCAGGTGATCCTCTGTCCTTTGCAAATGAAGTGACAAGGCTTTCTGTTAGAGCCGTGTTTCTGGTGTTGATTGAATTTACTCATTTGGAGATTTGGGATTTTGAAGTTGAGTTGTGTTAATTAGAACACTTTGTTTTTATTATAAAGTTTATCATTACTTATAACACCACAGTCTACTTTGTGCTCATTGACGTCACAGCTAGAAATAAAAAATAACATGTTTAACCATAGTTCAGTAAAATCTAAACATCTCCTACTTACAGCCTTTTGAAATACGGCTTTATTGTCAACTCAGTTTGAGCTCTTTGAAATGAACAATGGAAAATGAAAATAAATTACAGCTTATATACTGAGTCAACTAACTCTTTTAGCTCTAGACAAAGTTCTTTTTGTGTGTTAAATCTACTTAGTTTAAAGTTTAAACCACTGAGGGGTCATTTTCACTCCATTTAGAGAAAAACGTAGAATGATGAAGGTTCTTATAGAAACAAGAACGCCTTAAGACGGTTACTCCTGCAGCACTTTTCTCTGTTACAGTTAAATTATAGCTTTTATACATTTATATGAGAAAAACGTGTCTTTTTCTGCATAATTTCATCTTGTAGTTCAAACAAGGTTGGTCATTGCTGCAACGATTCGAGTTTCTTTATCTAAAAAAAATAAAATTCCGTGTTGAGTAAACGTACTTTTCAGCTCTCAACGAAGATCTTTTTGTGTTAAATCTACTTAGTTTAAAGTTAAAACTGCTGAGGGGTCATTTTTACCCCATTTAGAGCACGTTTATACATTTTTATGACGTCACTCACCACGCAGGGGCAGTAAAGTGTAAATAAAATCACCCCAGAAGCCCTTTTTGTGTTGGTAATCTTGCATCTTTTTCAAAATCGACGGCCTCCATAAGAATATATCCAGGTCCTTAACCAAACATGCTACTAACTTACCTTGAAAATGGAAAAATTACAAAAAGCTAAAGCAAAAATTATTATTTATCAAGAAGAATGTGTAAAAAGTCAAATTATAACCAAAATGAGTATTATGTGTTTCTAATTTATGCAAAGAACCAATGTTTTTCAAACTATTTTTTATTTAATTCCATTTTAAGTTCTTCAAACGTAATACTCCTGCACATTATAAGCATCCTTTTATGATTTCTGACGAGCATTTCTTCACAAAAGACTCTTTAACGCTCACAGAATAGTAACACTGTGCGCTGCGTATTTCTATTTATTTAAAGAAAGCCACAACTGTCGCTCGTTAATAGACGTGTACTGTCGGTGTGTGTTGGGAGCCTAATTGCAGATGAAGGCGTCTCCTGCAAAAAAGCCTGAGAACATCCACTCTGATGTTGTTCACAAAAGCTTGATTAGGATTTATCAAAGCCACGCAGCATGTGCTCAGCGGGAGTTCACGTGGAACAATGGGGCAGAGAGGATTTGATGTCTCTATTCTCTCCTTGATCATGTGTTGTGTTTAAATACCTACACACAACAACACAATTCACTGCTCGAGACACAACGGTAAACAGCGCTCTGAGTTCTGCTGCATTAATGTGATCCTCGGAGGCTCCCAGTTTGTCAATGTTTGTTGTTTTTGTGGTTTTGTTGTGTTGATGTGCTCTCAACTTTGAAAATAATAATGTTTGGATGCATGATGTGCAGCGAAGACATCATATGATCGATCGTTTTTGGCAAAAAAATGATGACATCTCACTCAAACTCATCTCACACAAAATGATTAAAACAACCGTGGGGAAATGCCCTGGACTGCCCCAAAACACACATTTTTAAACACCTCCTTTGCCCTCGTTGTGAACAATACACAGTAGAAAATGACTGAAGAAAAAAAGCTGCAATGCAAAAAGTTGTGTATTGGTGATCAACAAACAAATACTTCAACACATGCAATCTTGTTCCATTTTGATCAAGTGTTTGAGGACCACTTGAATGCAGCACATGATTACACTGTTTAGATTTGTCGGTCCAAGACAAAACACGTACAACAAATCTGGTGTGTGTCAAGGACAGAGCCAGTCATTTTTTCCTAGTCACATTTTTGGCCATATCCAGTGTTCCGCTTAAAGAAAACTCAATAATAAGTCGCCTTTAGGGACGTATTGTAAGAACACGTCGTGTGATTGGAGTCTGTTCAGTCTGTGGCTTTTGATTTTGATTTGTTTTCATCAAAAAGACAAGCAAAATGTGAAAATTTGCACATTTTCGTTGTGTTTCTTTACACGTGTGATGTTAAAAATGGCTAAAACAAACTTTGTTGTCTCATCAGTGACTCAGAAGAGCTTTAGCCCTGTTTTAAATACGCATTAGTACCTGCTTTTATTCATGAACTACTGAGAAACATAATCAGATACCTGTGAATGCAAGAATTAAGCACAGGTTATTTGGCGTCTTAGCAAACATTAACATCCCCATTGAGTTAATTTATTTGGTATTTATCTGTAACAACCTTTGCTGTAGATGTGTAGATCAAACTTTATAAATGTCAGTCATGAGGAAGTTTAGCCTCAACTAGAATTTGGAGAATCCATAAAAGTAAATACACTTAAAGCTATTGCACTTGTGATCAGCAAAATGCACTTGTCAGAGGAAAGAAAACACACATTCCAAGTGTTATTTGTGCACTGATTTTTAAGCACAGCTAGCAGTAAGTATGATGTCATGAATAATTCTGCTGAAAATGCTAACCAATATTAATTCCTAATACCTAATAACCCAGCGTGGTATCAGGAGCCACCGCGTTACATGAATAAATGATCAAGTATGTTCCCTTCAGTCTCCAGTCGATTAGCGTCAGCGCTGTCAGACTTCAATAGAATTAAATACATTACAATACCTTTTATACCATTCATTAAAAACCTGCCCATGCAATTCTGAAAACAGCCTTTTCATTTTTAAACTATAATAGTGATTATGAAGTGATTCATTCTGAATTATGGGGGATGTAGTTACCGCTCGACGGAGGACGATCAAAGCCGAGCAGCAGAACGTCGTTATGTGTAATGTTACCATAGAAACAGAAACGAATAATTGCTGCAGGATTTCAAAGTTAAGGAGGAAAAAAAAGTGTTGGTAACGTATTCTTTGTGTGAGTTTGTTTGAGCGTTGTTGGTGTGTTTTATCTGTTCATCTGCTGCAGCGCCACACACGCAAACTCATTAAAATGGGTTTATTGGTAACGCTAAAGCCACCGAGCTAACCTTTGTCACGGAGAACTGTCCCGGAGTTGTACACTTTAGTTTGTGCTTTTAATTGGAGCAAATGAATACGAACAGTTTGATGAAATGTTGACATCTACTTCTTTTAAATCTGTCAGGCCTCAGTTGAGAAACGGCTGATTAAAAGTAATTTGTGCACGATTAGCTTTAGAAGAAGAATAATCGTTCATTAATGGCCACACAACAACGTCATCTGTGTCAACAACGAGGAAAACAACGACAACAATTACATTCAGACAACAAATACAAATACATAGAGACACAGCAAAAGTGCGAGTCTCTTTAGTTGTGTTCCCTAATCCTAACCTGCAAATCAAAGAAGTTTTTAACGTGATCCTGCTTCCAGACGCTTACATAGACAAAAAACTAAATCTTAGAAATGTGGGAACATAGGACAGACCCTGTGCAATGAACCCCAGCTGCACATATGACAAAAAACAACTCTTTATACTTGAAAAAAAATTAGAAGAAGTGTGAAGAGGGACCCCTGCTGCTCCTGACACCCACAGACAGATTTAATTTAGACCTGTGTGTGCTCAAGAGTCATTTATAAAAGTGGAACATACTGTTTTCAGTCCAGCAGCAGCAGCTCTGTAGAGAAGCTGATGTTTCTGTCTTTAATTGTGTATATTTCAGCTCAAATCTGCATCAACAAGCTCCTCATATTAATAAAAACACATTGCATACGACTGTAACAATGTGTCATCTTATATAAAGCCCCCGCATGAGCGCCCCGGGACTCATTCTGCCCCCTCCTTCGGCTCTCGGGAGTGTTTGATCCTGCTCCGGGCCTGTTATCGGCAGTTATCAGCTCTGAAGTGCGTGTGTGGTGGATCAGCGGGGTCCGGGCCGGGTCTGGGCCGGGTCTGGGCCGGGTCTGGGCCGGGGTCTGCTCACTCAGTGCCACCTGTGTCTGTGTGGAGCCTCCTCTGATCAGATTACACAGGGGGATTGCAGATGTTAATGTGTTCTGATGCGATACCAGGCTCCAAACGCTGCAAACGAAGGAGGACAGATGTTTGGAGTCTGGCCTGTGGCAAAATAAACATGCACTGAAGGAGTTATTTGGAGATACATGACTATATTATGATTATAAAGGCTCTCGAAGAAGTTACACTCATCAGTTCATTTAGATTTGACACAATAAGAGGTTTCCAAAGATATTTCCAGGACTTTTATTTGACAATTCAGGAAAATATTTACTTTTGAACAGTCATAATTTACACATATTACTGAGGCCAAAATACACTGTAAAAAAAATCTGTCAAAAATATTAAATATGATGGCAATATAAACTGGTTTGAAGATATTGTGACTTTTACAGTAAAAACCCTTTATGTTTACAGTACAATACAATAAAAATAACAAGAAATTACATTAGTTTTAACGGTAACTTGCCTTAGAATAAAGGGTCTATCGTGTAATAAACACAGTACAATTATATCATACTTTACGGTACTTTATTGATTGTTACAGTAAATGTGAGTGTAATGTTGTTATATATATACAGGTTTGTACAATAAACACATGTAAATGACGTAGATCAACACGCTTCAGAATGTGTCCGTGATGTGGCTTGAGCTGCTCTGAGTTGTTCAGTGATGAGCAGAATCATGAACAGTTCCTGCTGGATTGAGGGAATGTGGGTCTAAAGACGAAGGCAGAGCTGTGACTGCTGCAGTTGTTGCAGTCGATACTCTTTTCCTGTGAACTATGGCCGCTCTCTTCCTCTTCCTCCTTTTTCAGATCTGATCGTCTGGACCTGGGACACTTTAAAAAGTCTCCTCAGCTTCATGTGCTTCTCTCGTCCTGGTCTGGTCTGGTCTGGTCTGGGGCACATTTCTTTTACTTTTTATGACTTTTACCGTTTACTAAAGGCATGGTCTTCCTCTTTTGTCGTAACAGTTCCACACTCGTTCAGTTTATTTCACTCATTTAAAGTAAAAACACTTTCACTAAATCTGAAGCATAGACCAAAAGGGTTTAGGCCGAAGTAAAAAACATATCGTCCATTCCTCTTTAACGTTTAAATTAAGATAATACTATACATCATAACAAAACAACACATTTGTAATAAGTTCATAAAACAGAAGAAAAACAAATATTATTACTTTCTATTTTTAATTTATTTATCATTATTACTGCATTATTAGTGCAAAAAGCAATATTTTTATCATTATTACCATTATATTAATCTATAATTATCAGTATCATTATTACTGTTGTAACCATCATTACTAGTGCAAAAAGCAATATTTTTATCATTATTACCATTATATTAATCTATAATTATCAGTATTATTCCTACTATCATCATTATTATCACTTGATTCAATATTAATATTCTTACCGTTCTCATATTATTGTGATCTCATGTTATACTTGTTCAACATAATAAACACACACTTTACTGATAAACAATGAAGAAAGAATCATTCATGGAGTAACTCTGAAATCCAGATTTAATGGAACATCTTTAATCAATAAATGAATAGTCTCATGTTTGTTTGCTCTTGATCTTTCCTCCAAATTGAGTCTTAACCATATTAATAAAGCTCATTATGAAATCAACAAAAATGGAGAAAATGGAGAAAAATGTAGAGAAACTGTTTGAAATCTGTCACTTAAACTGTTTTTTTGGTCTGTTTTTTAGTAACACACTGCCATGACACACTAATTCAGTTCTATTCACAACGTTTATTTATTTGTATTTATTTGTTCAGAAATGTTGATTGAAGGTCGGTGTGTCTCAGCTGGACTCTCTCTGAAGTCTGTGAGCTGGACATCTTTGTGAAGAAGCACAGACATTTCTTCTTGTTGTGAGTCTCTCATCTGCAGCTATCACTCCTTTGACAGCGGCCATTTGCAGTTGGTCCTCAGCATTTACTCTGTTGTGATTATATAATGCTCTTCGGAAGAAACTGTAATGAAATAAGATCTTTCCTCTGTTCGTCAGCAACAGGGAAGCTTCATGTAATCTGCCACACCTTTGAGTGTCCTCTAATAGGAGAACACACTCAAAGGCTTTAAAAGGAAAGTTGTGACATGCTTTTGTTTCTGCCTGTGTTCATGGAAGACTGGGACATAGTTTTAAATAAACCAATGTTTTGTAAATGGGGTTCTTTGGTTTGTATGGATCATTCATGTAGATGACTCTACATAAACAATCCATAAATACCTCAGAACCCCATCTTCAAAACACTGGTCTCAGTAAACTACATCTCAGTCTTTCTTTTTAGACACAGACAACAACAAAAGCTTGTCACAACCTTCCTTCAGACTGTTCCTAACGTCTGAAGCCCAAACTCTGCCTCTTCATCGTGAGAGTAGCTGCATCAGAGAGAGTTCAGGTTGTACTGGGTCGACTTGTGAATGATGCTTGTGTTTAGTGAACTGTGTCCATCAGACGACTGTCAGTGTGGCTCCAGTCTGGACAACTGTCCAGAGACAGAGACACAGCGACCGGCAGTGTCCAAGTCAACTCCAGGAAAAAGGCACATTTAAAACACGGAAAAAAAGGCCTCTCCAACAGATGTACGTTACATTTAAAGAACTTTATCTCACAGTGAAGCAGGTGCTGCTAAGTGTTTAGCAGCACCTGCTTCACTGTGAGATAAAGCCTCTATGTAATGTACATCTGAGTGGATTCTGGTGGAACTATTGGTGCATTCATGGGGTCCTCAGGAACTCTGTTTGTCCAAAGTCAGAAGAACGACGTCCTAACTCGGATATTAGAGTTTCTGAGGATCACATGAATGCACCAACAGTTCTGTGTTTTTTCGTGTGCTTTTTTCCTGGTTCAAGGTTGACTCGGGCAATGCTGGTTGTTGCAAGAGCCCCAGACGGGGGCCACACTGACACTCACCCATTAGAGACACTCCACCAAATAATCACAACTACTGTCTTCAACCCTAGTTTGAAAACCTGAAGTATGGCTTGATCTAATGGGACTTTGGAGAAACTCAATCCTTCCTCAAATGTTGAAGGATGAGAGGCGTCTCCATCCAGTTTGCTTCTGTCTTGAGCCCAGACTCTTGAATCAGGGGCTGTGTTTTTGTTTGGTGACACTGGAGGAATTAAATCTGGGATTTTGCCGCTGTATAGATTATCCTCTGATGGACTCTTTTTGGGTCTTTCTTTAGACTCAGTCCTTGAAGCAGAGGCTTTAGCTCCGTCAGGTGACCGTGGGACAACATTAACATCACTTATTTGACCTGCAGATTGGGCCTGTTTCTCTGATCTCTGACGTTTTGTGATTTTAAGAACCCAGACCTCTAAGTCTGAGTCTTTCTCTCCGTCCAATGACCTGGCGTCAGGAACAGCAGCAGGTTTGGCCTCATGGGACAGACTCTCAGAGGACTCAGACTTCTCTGATGTTTTAGTTTTGCTGCTAATCTTTAGTGAAGTGTCTGTCTCTGATGCTGGTTTTTTTGGTCTTTTTTGAGTCTGATTCAAGACACTTCTAAACTCTTTAACTCCATCAAATGAGCTGGAGTCTGATCCAGAATCAGATCTGTTGACTTTTTCTGATTCCCTCTTTTGACTAGTTTTATCAGACCAGAGATCTGATTCATCGTCTTCATCGTCCAATGACCCTGAGACAGCAACAGGTTTGTCAGAATAGGACAGACTCTCAGAGGACTCAGACTTCTCTGATGTTTTAGTTTTGCTGCTAATGTTTAGTGAAGTGTCTTTCTCTGATGCTGTCTTTTTTGGTCTTTTCTGATTCCAGACACTTCTAAACTCTTTAACTCCATCAAATGAGCTGGAGTCTGATCCAGAATCAGATTTAGAGCTGTCTACTTTTTCTGATTCCCTCTTTTGACTAGTTTTATCAGACCAGAGATCATCGTCTTCATCGTCTTCATCGTCCAATGACCTGGAGGCAGCAACAGGTTTG
>JAWCTZ010000390.1:0-27500 GCA_036850595.1 Rhyacichthys aspro | reverse complement strand
GTGTTGTATGAAATCTTATCATGGTAGATGTGACTTGCTGATGTACGACAGTTGTTGTGAATTAATTCTGCCATGAAACATGACAAATTTGCGAGCTATGTGTCATTCAAATGAATGGGTTTTAACCTGCGTTTTCGGGGAGATGAAATGTATGGTTTCCGGTGTCTGTAGAGTCAGACCACTGTTGCAGGCAGCTGCCCCAGCTAAGGGGCAATGTGGTTATAGGAGACGTCCTGCTGCTCAGGTGGAGATAAAAGCAGACAGTGTGCAGCCACCTCTCAGACTCGGAGACACTTAAGACTCTGCAGTCACTCAGTAGCATAGTTGCTCAGCAACTTACTGAGAGGTTGACGGCATAACAAGCTTAAATCCAAGTCTCTGACTGGTACAAGCCAAACAGTGGTCAGATACTGGTAACTTTGCTAGAATCTTCTGTATTCAGCTTACTTGCACAGTATCATTATTGCCAATAACCTCAATAAAATTTAGCCAAGGCTTGTCCTGGCTTAAAAAGACAAAACAAGTCTCTTTTGTGTATTTCCCTCCAAGCCCTGGTTCTCCTCGACAGAAGTCAGTTGACTCCTTCGCTTTGACTGCAGCAGCTTCATCTTGAGGTAAAGTAGGATTTAGGAGCAACACAACTCCAGCGAACTTCTGGTCAAGTTAGTTGGGTAATATCTAAACGCCTGTGAACGATAGTAGAAGTTTACTATAAATTTGTGGATCCAGGATCCTGAACCTTCAGAGGCGGAGGCATAACCCAGGGCAATCCAGGGCCTCAGTCTGATAGGGGCTATAAAGTTCCAAGCGAGACCATCTGGCACCCCGCCGCTCGCTACAACTATTTTCTTATTTCCACCAGAAAAACTAGATATTGCCACACCGATGATTTCAAAATGGTTGAATACTAATTTCCCCCTCACGCTCCATCAGCTGATATCTCCAGACAGCTTTTCACTTTACCAGAAATCTTAGCACGTTTTGATTTCATTAGATCTTGTCAAACCCAAAGTTAGTTAAATTGGTGATTGTGTCGATGTCTAAAGCCCTTTTCACACATGCTCCACCTGGACTCTCCCACATCCAGATTAAGTCCAGGGAATGTCCACATTGTTTTTGTTCATACAGGCCATGAATAGTCTGGTTGGTTTTACTGAGAAGCTGATGATGCTTATTCACCTTGAGCGAGCAAACATGAAGCTAAAGGACGAATGAGCCGACTCCTTTGAGCTGATGGTGATTAATGCAACCAAACTGTAAAGTGAAGTCTGGATCTATGTGCATGTGTAAAAGGGGCTTATGTGTGATTAACTTTGAGGTTGTACTCCACCTCACACCAGAAGCTCACAAGTTACACATATTAGTGGTAAAAAAGTGCCAGAAGTGAGTCAAACCAAAAACATTTTCCTTCAAAAATCAGATTTTCCCACACACTGTGATTGTATCAAACCACAGCCTATTTTCCACATCTTAAAACACAAAACAGCAGGAGAGGGACTCTTTTTCTTAACATTAACAGATGGAACTTTTAAAATATATTCCAGGACATTTGGAATAAGAGCGGTGCCTTCTGTGAGTGCACCGTCCGGCTCGCGAGGGTACAATTTTGGAAGGATTTTGCCAAAATGTAATTTGTTGGATTCTGGATAAAATCTAACTTTTGAAACCCAGACAGTTTGCAGAATCTTGATATGTTCTGGTCTGCTTTCTCCTACGCACCAAGAAATCATAATAATAAAAACTATACTTAGTATTATTGCGAGAAACTCTGATTTTAAAAGATTCCCAGTGTTTCTTTGGACTTTAAGGAATATTTTGCAGCTTCTACGCAGAATGCAGAGAGTAATTATATATACCACTGCTCTTATTTGTCCTTTATAATATCTCATTTCAGACGGATGAGTGGCAGCACTGGGTACGATTCTCATAAATCATTGTAGACCACTGACCGAGATGGCACAGGGGTCACAGGCGAATATAAAAAGTGTTGATTAACCTTGAGAAATGTCGTCAGATTTTAAAAGATGTAAATGAGGGGGCACAGGGGGCAGGGTGGTTAGCACGTCCTGCCTCACAGCAAGAAGGTCATGGGATTGATCCTCGGCCTTTCTCTGAGGAGTCAATCTAAGGCTCAGTCTGAATACTTTAAAAAGATACCTCCTAATTCCTTGTTCCTTAACCTTTGTGAGCAACGAGGTCAAAAGGAAGAAGAGCAGTTTACGGAGCGTGTTCTTGCAAAATAAGTCGTTTTTGATGGCTCTACAAAAACAGTGGCTTTCTTTTGATTTATATTATTTATTTATGTTAAGGAAAAGCGCATATTAATGAACCTGTGTGTCGGTATGCCAGATTTGCAGTCCTAAATAGTCTCCCTAAAAACAAACATAATTATGCAGCCTTACAAATGGATAATGGCCACACACAGAGAAAAAAGCACACAGCAGAAGACAAAAGATAGTGGGACACACAAGTCCATGAGCAATATCTTTAGCTAAACTTAGAATAAACTGTGTATTCAGATTTCTGAGGGTTAAAAAACAATGATACGGTTTCTTATCCAGAATTTTGATTTCAGACTTGTAATAATCTGCAGGATTTTCATTAAAACAAAAAGGCACCCTTCCTATTCCACATATAGTCATTAATAATTAGACCGGAGCACTTTTACTGCCCCATCCTTGCCCATCTGTTAGCATTAGTAGATCATTTGCCATTTTATCATCTGTTTTGAGCCAAAGAATAGTCTGGAATAACAAAAAAGAAGCTGCTATGAATGTGTTTTGAACAATATATGACAACAACAGACAGATTTTTAAAGTAGAAGAACTGGCACTGCCTAAAATGATCTTTACAACACTGCAGGGACTATACCAGGTGACTGCACGGGGCCCAAGCCTGAAGGGGCACAAATGACGTCTTGTTTCTGTGTAAATAATAACTTAATGCTAGGATGTGCATGCTTTTGTGACTATGTATACTGTATATGTCCCAAGTTCAGTGTGTGTCGGGGCTCTCAGAAACATAAACCCCTCTAAAAACAACCATATGTCTTTAGTTCATGACTTTTAATCTTCATATTCCGTCCGACACCGAGAGTCCTGATAATAAAACACTATGATTATCCCGGAAGGCAGCATTGAGCGGCGTATTGTGGTCCTAAGAGCTCAGAGTCCATTAAAGAGTCATTATGGAGACAAATAGATTAAATTTACTTGTAGTGAATTTGTTCTGTCTAATATGCGGCGCCGATAGGACAATCACAGACTCAATCTGGAGCCCATCTGTGAGTCTCGTTCTCCGTTTTTACGCTTTTCAGTCTGCTGAGTAAAAACAACACATGCGAACTGAAGATCCCCACCGGTGATGTGATATTTGGCACATTCACAGAAATATGTCTTAGTCTGGCTGCACGGACCCCATTTCAATCTGTTGAGCGTAGGACGTACAAATGAGACGATCGAATGCGCCGACAGACACAGACTGAATGAACAGAACTGTGTCTGTTAACCTAAAGGCTTCAGAGAGATGTAAAAATAGGTGATTCATGATTAGCATTTATAAAGTGCTTGTACATTTGTGTATTTGTAATAAATAAATAATAAAAAGGAGGAGGAGGAGTGTTTTCAAGAATAAATGACATCCTTTTCCAAAAAATAATCTATAGATGGATCCCCCACACTTTATGGTTTGCTTTTTGTGCGTCATGCTTCAAGTTTCCAACCTTTGAGTGGCATCCTGAACGTCACACTGGGCCTTGAATGCATCCTCAGCACCACCTTGTCGTATACAGGTCTCCCTTTTTTTATCCATCAAAATTCTCAAGGTCAGTAGCTGCACAATATTTGACTGTACGCAGCTTTTATTTGAGACACAAGGTCAAGAAACTGCAAATATCTAAAAAGATAGGAAGCTTTCTGAAATGTCAATTCACAGATGGAAATATATAAATCACAGTGAAGTAGATGTCTTAAAATATACTTAAAAATATGGCTGTTAACGGGAGAAGAGTACTACTGGTGACACCATAAGTAGTGTTTCTGGGTTATGGGGTGCAGAAACAAATGTGTCTAAATCTGTCTGTCTTTGAAACTTTTACCTGTGAATGAGCTGAGATCATTTCAAGTAACACACCTTCAATGTAAATGTTTGGACCTCTTTCAAAAAGCTCTGAAATTTGTTTGATTTTTAAAATATTTTCACTATTTTTGATTGAAACTAAAATTCGGACCATTTCCACCAGAAATAAATCTCCTGTCATGTCTGTATGTTGTTGTTCACATTTCTTCCTGTTTTATTTTGAAAGGCCTAACCCTTGTCTGTGTTTAACATTGACTTCCTGCTCTTGTGTTTTCCCTCCACTGTGATTACCTGCTAATGTGTTCCACCTGTGTCTCGTTGTCTCTCTGTAGTCTGTCTGTTTTGTCCCGTCCTGTGCCGGATTGTCTTTTTCCTTTTGAATATTTATCTAGTTCTCTCTCATTTTTTTGGACCCTTGCTTGTTTTTTTGGACCTGATTCTGGATTTTGATTTGATGAAATACCTTTACCTTTGGAAATTAAACCTTCAAACACCTTCCTGTTTGGGGTCTGTTGGTCTGGTTCTAGAGACATAAGCAGGAGATCCAGAAGCTGCAGATTTGTGAAGAAAAGGAGGAACAGGAAGTGTCATATTAGTGTTTACTGAACAACATGGCTTTTGAACACCACAACAACTCCTTATTCCCGACTGAAACAAGACTGTACAATCAATCAGTCTGTGGAAAAATGAAGTCAGAGGAAATTAATTTGAAGAGACCTAACGACTGAAAGGCCTGATACAGTTTAATTGATGCGTGATGCAGCTTGAGCACACGAGCATTAACTGGACGTGTCAAAAATGAATCTTCACCAACATCGAGTTTATCTGAGAGGCCACATCTGAGACCCGTCTGCAGCTGTGAGTCCAACCACAGAGCACACAGTATTCAGTCACACTCACAGTAACAGCAGAGTCATATTTAATAACATGACACTGATCTGCACTGCCTCAGAGTTTTCTCATTGGTTCATGAAGTAAATAAAGCATAAAGTCATCAGTGGGACCTAATTATTTGCTCACTGTAAGGGTTTTTTAATTAATTTGAGTGAAATAATTCCTTCAGTTTGGGAAATAGACCAGTTGGGTTGGATGAAATTTAAAAAAAGCAATTTATTTATTATTTTTATTATGTAAGTAGGTATTGTGTCGTTTACTAGAGGATATTTTGGGTTGAGCCTTAAGTTATCCAATATTTGAATAAAGTTGCTCATTAGTATTCAGTAACAAGTGAATTTTAGAGGATCTTGTGCGTTTTTTTTTTCCTTTCTGCTGCTGTCCAACATTAACATTAGGCAGAACTTTTAGGGAGACAGCTTTCCTTGGTTGCAATTATTTTATCCTGAATAAAAGACCTTGAACTGTAACAACCACTTTTTTAACTCCACATTTCATCAGGTAAAAGTTGTTTTTCACTTAAACTGACGTTTACCTTGAGCTTACAAAGGTTGGTCTAGACCTTTTTGCAGGAGATAAATTTGCAAAAAGGTCTAGGTTTGTGTTTTTGTGGAGTCAGAACGCTGTCCGTGTAAACAAATGGTCAAAAAGCAACAGAATCTCACTGATTTCATTAAAATAAAATAAAAAAATAAAAACATTGCGGCTCTGAATGAAGTAGGGCTGCACAATGGCATCTGCATCTCAATATCACGAGAACACCACAGTTTTTCATGAGATGGACCTTAACTTTTTGCCTCAAAGTCATCGTCCAAACAGCATTAAACCATGGTGCATCTAAATCAAAAAGTCCTGGTCTAGACCTGGTTCATTCCTACATTTAGCCTTGGTTTAGACCCATTTACTCTTGATTTATTTAACCAGGAAAGTGAGTTTACACATCTCATTTACAGTCTTGTCCCTTAAGGTGAACTATTCTTGTTTTTATCGTTAGAGGAAACCCAGGGGTCACACCCAGGACCTTCCACCCTGCTTCTGTTCCGCCTAGTTCAGTCTTTAAAATTGATTTATCTCCTGCTTTGATGAGTGGAAGTTAGCTAGTTAGTTAGTTTGTAGAAGTTAGTTAGTTATTCAAACATTGCAGCTCTTATGCTTTTGCAATATTCCAAAAAGTTAGTGTTTTTCTAACATCGCGCAGCCCTGGAGCGAGCTGTGATGTTGTGCTGGTGTCGTCTGGTGCTGTGGCTCCTGTCATATTCCTGCCTCCACGTTGGTGCTGCGGCGGCGCTCTGTGGTGTACCGCCTTTGTCATGTGAGTGCTTTTCTGTTTGATATGTATGAGCCGTGTGTGTGTGTTCCGCCTGTAAAATGGCAGCATCGTTTCACCGTGAACCCCGCTGTGGTGTTTACCCCGGGGGGATCTCTCTCCTCCGTCACCTCCATAAATACCTGTCCACAGCGAGCGGGGTTTGACTGGCGCGCAGTGTAATAAGCCGAGTGTGAGGGATTAGCGGCTACATGACACTGTGCATCCATCATGTTCAGGTGTGGCCCGCTCAGACTCAGGCTCTGCTCCAATTTACAACACTTTCTCACGACGTATAATTGCTATGAAGACAATGCTTTTATAAAAAACAAATAGAGCCGTACAATTAACATTATCCAAAAAAGGAATCCCCAAATGGACCTGAATTATGGTAAAAATCAACAGTGAAAATGTCATTTCTTCTCGTTTTTAGAGGCATACGGAAGCCCTGCAGGGACATGCTCTGGTCTAAACCCAGTGGAAATGGGTTTATTGGTGTTTTTACTTTGAAAAACATTAATAAACCTAAAAGAAAATAAAAAAAACCCATTTAGTTGTAATCTTCAGTTAAAAAAAATAGGGCTGTGCAATTAATTGATTTGTCAATTTCAATTTTGACCTCCAATTATAACAAAACCTATGTAATCGAAAAAAAGGATTATTTATGACTTGTTTTCCATGAGATTGTGGAAGTGCACTACATTATTTATTTATCTTTACTATTTCTGTTCTTTTTTAAGCTATTTATACATTTGAATACATGATTTATTTTAAGGAGAAGCCACTGTTTTGTTCAATAAATCCAACATATTTCCAAAGTCAATGAGTAATAATGACCAAAATGATTGTGATTATGATAATCAAGCACCCCTACTCAAAAATAAGTGTGCTTTCTTCTCCAGTCAGGCTCAGTTTGTCCCGTCTGGGAACAATAATAGATCCAAAATGTCTTCCTTCAGTGGGTTCCATCGAGCTTAAAACCCCTCATCAGCAGCTTATGTGCTAAGTTCATTGATGAATCGCGTTGCATTGTCCATCTTTGGTTGACCTTAGAGGACAGGACACCAGGCGGATTTACTTTTCTGCTTCATGTGGGGTTTTTAAAGGAGAAATTGCTTGCAGGTGAATGTCATAAATCTGATTATTTAATGGCGTGCATCCTTCAGAGTGTTTTATAAATGAGGCCCCAGAGCAGAGAGATGGTGAGTGATTGTCAGTGTCTGTCTTTGCCCCTGGTGAACCTGGCGTACACCCAAAGCAGCAGATAGGCTCCATAATTGATCAAATATAAATGAGTGACAAGAGGAAGTAAGTTAGAGCTCTGATTTCGATCTCGTGGGTTCTCTCTGGGTCCGGCTTCCTCGCTCCGTCCAAAGACATATTAAATATAGATAAAATGGTGACTCAAAATTGCTTGAAGTGAATGAATGCGAGTAAACAGTCTAAATATCAGCCCATTGTCCAGAGTGAACCCCACCTCAGACCCAAAGCTGCTGGGATAGGCTCCAGTCATCCACGACCCCTAATGGGACTATGGTAGAAGATGTATTTTATGTCATTCAAGCAGCTGTCATAAATGGCTGCTTGGTTGTTGGCAAAAATGAACTTTGTTTTTTTTATTTTTTCCAACATAATCTCTGTTAATGTGGCCTTCATTACTCTCCAGATCTATTGTCATGTGTTGAAGTTCACCCAAATGAATAAACTTCACTAAACAAACTCAAATAAAGTGGCAGGAAAACTGTCACATGTCAACTTTACAGTAAAAAAAGGCAGTTTTCCGAATATTTTTTTTTACTTTAAGAGATACTGGGACATTATAAAAGACTTGTTTCTCTTAATCTTCTTTGTCGTCTTCTTCTCCTCCTTCTTCCTCTTTATCTTCTTCCTCATCGTCTCTTTCTTTGTCGTCTTCTTTTTTGTCGTCGTCTTTTTCATTATCTTCTTCTTCTACTACTTCTAATAGTTTCCAGAAGCAGTAGCTCATGCTGTTGGTAGCGGCTTATGTCATTTATATTCTCAAGTGGAGTTCAGTAAATTGGAGAAATCTTGGCACAGTCTTTTCGACCAACGCTGAACTGCTCCGAAAGTAAAAGATGGACTTGATGGAGAAAGTTGTAAAGGCCTAGATCTGACAACTCTCTGAATAAGTTTTTCTTTTCGCATTTGTAATGTTTGCAGGTCAATAAAATATGCTGCACCCTTTTAATAGTCCACACTGACTCTTGGGATGCTTGCTAATCAATGACCTTTAGGTAAACAACCAATCCACAAAGCCCCAGTCTGAGCCTAAATGATGTTACTTAGTCTTTCCAAGTCTTTTGGCTGGACATAAAAATAATGCCTGTCCCTCAGCTCTTCTTCCCACTGTCTTTGCTTCTGTTGCTCAATGTATTCCTTGCAAATAAAAGACACTGAAGTGGGTACAAATTTCAGAAAATGTTTTTATTTCAAGCTAGTTCAGCGTATATTTATGAACAAGAGAATACTATTTTGGCTTTTGCAGATATTTCCTGTTGTTATTCGATAGTTTTTACCTTAAATATGAGAACTGAACAAGAAAAACTGATAAAAATCACTCAGAATCTTATTTTTTAAATGAGCAGAATGTGTCTAATTTTATTTTTTGCTTTTGTTAATAATTCTTTTTGAACCTTTAACGAGCGAGCCTCTTTGCTTCTGGTAACGATCACAAATGAAGCTGCCAAAGTAAAAAGTAATTTATGTTACTTTTCAAAATAAATCGAGGGCTGCTGGCATCAGGCACGTACAGTGACATATGGACGCATTAACCATTAGCCTGACGTGTTAATCACTGAGTACACATGTCGTTACACAGTGATGAGGGAAATATATATGTTTTTACTGCGTTTTTATTAGCTTTGTGCAGCGGAGTGGGATGTTTCAGGGTAGTGTCCAGAACGTCTATAAATCCTGAGATGTTTCTGCTGCTCGCTGCTGCTCGCTGCCTGGTTTATCCTCAATACTTCATCACAGCTGGAACAGTGCATTTAACAAACCTGGCCCCGAGGAAAATAATCAACAATTTACTCCGTGTTTTCCACAGATTTACTCACAGCAAGATCTTAGGTGAGAATGAAATAAACACTTTTACCTTTGTGGAGTAAATTAAATGGTTTTCTGGACTGATGTCTTAGAATAAAGCTTTGTTTATTCCCAGCTTTCAGAACATGAAATACATCGAGCTGAGCCATTTTACTATCGTTAAGGGACTCAATATTTGAGTTTGTACAGGTTCTGCTTGTGTTTAATGCAGTGTAGACGATAAATATGTTAAAATTCATGAAGCGAGAGCCGTACAAGAGAAACATTTAGCATGTTTTCTGTTTAAATATAAAGTTTATCACAAAAACAAGCTGTGATTTATTTGAAAAGGATTTCCGTTTAATGTTTATCCTTTTGCTTCTGTTTTTTTATCTATCGTCCAATCAGTTGACAGCAGTGTTTAGCTCTTTTTAGGGACACTTAGGACCCCTTTTGGTCATGAAAACTTGCCAGAACCGACCCGACCTGCACCGTGCCGCTCCAGTTTAAACAGGGCTTAAAGGAGCTATGCCTTTCAATGCACTCACACCCATTATTGTCCATTTAAACAGCAACACTATGTACATTTTCAGCATGTACCCACTGAAGCACTAGCACAAGACGGTGTTGCTTTCTGGTGGAGTCCTAGAATAAAAATTTTGTCACTTCGCTGAAGCTCTAACACAGCAGCAGACTAAAACTCACCAGAAACAGGAGTCATATTTCTGTGATGCCTCGGCAAAGTGGGAGGACACTGATAAACAGGAGCAGTGTAGCACATGCTGTTTTGTAAAGTTGTGATTCAGCCCCGTGTATAAATAAAGAGTTGAACTCTACCTGAGCTGCAGAGCACACCTGTCATCAACACCTCTCATCAGTAAACACACTTGTTGTTCTGTGATAATGAGTAATATTTAACGAGAACTCTTTGCCATCAACAGTGATTGTTTTTCTGTGTAAATTAGATCATGTTCAAAACATACATTGGACATGATTTATACTGCGCTGACTTTTAAAATAGTTATTAACATTAGTCGTTGAAGAGTTACCTTAAACGTACAGTGGGCCACTTTTTTAACTAAAGAAAACTGTTCAACCTATTTAGTAGATAGTAATAAGACTTTTCTGTGAAATAAACAAGACCAAAACCTCATCTAGGCCCAATTATCAAAGACATTGATGTTGGCTGTTAGTCTACATGACTTTGAATTGAATCAATGGCAGTGGGTGGAAAATCCTACTGGGAAACTGGCTAGAGAAAAAAAAGACAAATGGAGGAAAGTTTTAGAAATATGTCATTCGGTACACTATGAATGGTCACTGTTTATAATGATGATCAGCAAGAAGGTTGTGGGTTCAATCCCAAGGCTGGCTAATGTGTGGGTTTCTCCCAGTGTCCAGAAAGTAGCTGTGGACATTTTCTGTGTAAACCCTGTGACTAACTGGGTTCTGCTTCATGGCCACAGCTGCTGGGATAGGCTCCAGTCCCTGTGACCCCCAGTGGGAATAAGTGGTAGTTTTTCAATAAATGAATAATCACCAATTCATTTTGAAAGCACTGTACTCCATGACAGTGCATGGTTAATGTCCTTTCAGGTTGTGTGAACATAACGGGATGAAATAACCTTGTGCTGCAGCTGGATTCTCGGGAGATTTGGGAGTTTCCAAACTCTCGTAAATCCATCTTGTATCGCACCAAAGTAAACTGCTTGAGTCGAACTGAGGGCTCACCAGACTCTTGAGACCAATGATGTGGCAGCACTAAGGAAGAGGAGGGTTTTTAATTTGAAGAAATCTATACGTAGTCTCTTCTCCTTTTTGTTATCAACATGTCTACGCCGAAAGACGTTAGCGTTGACGCTTCTATCGAAGCAGTTTTATCAGAAGTAGAGAATATTTCTTCTTTGAAAGAAGCGCAAAGAGTGGCTCATCATATGAATTGTTGCTGTGATTGGTTAAATAAACCTCATGGAGGCAGATACCAGTCGGTGCTTCATCCAATCAACACCAAGTTTTCAACAGAAGGCGTCTCCCTTTTGCAAACGCTTTCAATGGAAACCTTTTTCAGATGGTTCTGTAAAATAGACGATATTCTGTGGAGCTGTTTAATCTTGACTCAGGTTTGAGATGAAGAAGAAGAGCCTGATTTAAAAATTAGGTGAGCTTTTAGTAACACTACAAACAAGTCATACGCCATAATTAAGATACACTTTTTGCAAAACAGTGATGCATTTAGACGAAAACATACAGTATTTCTCATTTAAATATTCAGGTTGGAGAAGTCTAAAGCCACACAGCCACTTAGTCTCATGGAACCAAAAACCAAGATCCTTTAAATGTACAAAACTGACATCATTTTTCCAGTGTGCACAGCAGGCTATAACCAACGCCTCCACACAAAGCTCTAATTAGGTCTAAAGTTGTCCTCAGCAGGTACGACTCACGTCTAATGAGACAACACCGGGAAATGACGCTTCCATGTGCTTCAATGTAACACCTTATAATACATTTCCTGTTCACATGATTATTTAAACACGACCATGTCGAGTCGTACAGTGCCGCTCTTCAATTTTTTATAGGCTCTACTTACACTGCACAAACCTGTCACTTCTGTTTCAGGAGCCAAGCTGGAGCTACGTATAAAACACAACCGAGGTGTAAACAGCGGGGAAAAAAACGTGTACAGTTAAACCGTAGAGGATTGACTCCAGCCATTATTATTCGCACAATTATCAAGAAAATGGAAAGCCATGACAATAAGCAGTAACGATAGAAGAAAGATTATATATTATGCAGAGTCTTGGTTTAGGGCAGGATTTTCAAAGTAAACAGCAAGAAAAAAAGTTAAATGTTAATGCAAAATGTAAATGTTGAGAGTGGCTTATTTTTATTTTTAATGATTTAATCTTTAGCCTTTATTAGATAAAATAAACTGAGGGTAAAGGGGGAAAAGTCATGGAGCAGCTGACGTCCCTTACAAAGCGAACCACAAAGCCGGACTTGCCTGGCCCTGGACTTTGGACCCCTTTTGGTGAAAATGCACCAGAACCTGAACCACATCGTACTGCTCCAGTGGAAAACGAGGCTTAAAGCTAAAGCTGAAGTACACGATTATTTTTTGTGTCGTCCCGGTCTCGGACTCCACTCTCCTCCAACAGCAGCGTACTAACCTTTCCTGCTTCTTTTATTTAGAAAAAGATAAAACCGGGCTGATTTTTCACCACAAAATACTAATACGTTACATTAAATTGAAGTTTAGAGCTGATCTGAAACTTTTATCTTTGGAGTTTACCGTTCGTCTGTAGTGATCCTGGAATTATATCCGTCTCGTTAAACACTGCGTCAAAGCTTTGCCAACAATTAAAATTTTTTTGTAAAGTTTTGCTTTTAAAGAAGACGTATTTTCAACAGAATAACCCATTTCCTTGGTTTATTTCCTTGTTCCTTCGTTGTTGACATCAGTGTCGACCAATGGGAGCGCTCCTTTTTACCTGAAGTGAGCTGTGATTGGTCAATTCTAATAAAATCCTTAAATATAAAGACCAGATCATGTCTTAAGGTCTCATTTTTTTTCCACAGATGATTCCTGTCACAATAAACTTTAGGAGATTCAACTGAAAAACTAAACCAAACAGTAAAAAATGTGGGTAATTGACTTTTAAGGGGCCTAAGTTTAGATTTAAAAATGTGTTTTTGCTGAGCTTCTACTCTCTTCTGCAGCTGCTCCAAAACCCTCCTGAACTAACTCAAGTCTAAGCAGTGGCCTGCAGTCGGTCTTCTGCCAAGTTTGTCCAAATGTTTGTCCAAATATAGATGTCATCATGTTACGCCTAATTTACACTGACTGCTGAACAGATACGGAACGGCGTCCGTACGGACGCCGCTAGGAATAGAAACCGTTGTAGTCAGTGCAAGCATTTACACCAGCTGCGGTGTGTTACGTCTCCTGATCCGGAGCTCCGGAAGGTTTCCGCAAGAAGTCTATTTTTTCCGGACGCCGCATGTGGATTTTCATGAAGTTGAAGACATTACAAGTGCAGTGACGGGGTCCCGGGGGTTATTTGAGACCACGGACGACGAGAGATTTATCACGGAAGTCCAAAACCACACATATGATATTTCACATACTTTTTATAAGGACAACACCAGAAAAGAGAAGGCATGGAGTGAAATAGCTGGAGCTCTGGGATATACTGGTGAGTTTTTATCAGCACCTGTCTCTTTACATGGATGTTATCACGTGAACTCAACTCTTCAGCGTGAATCCCTGTGGTTTTGTGGTCTCGCGGATGCAGATTTCCGGATACGTACAGCACACACACCGCTCCCGGTGTAAATGGCAGTCCTTACGGATTCCGTACGGAATCCGTTTCGCAGTCAGTGTAAATGAGGCGTTACTCAGCTCCGGTTTTCACTAGACTTGAGCCTGTAGTTGTGGAAGCAAGATGGTACATTTATGTATGAGTAGGAGGCTCAGTCTTCCAAACAGATGTATGAGGTGTGGGTGTAGCATTATACTTGAAAACACAAATTTAGTTTAATATGCTGCATTTGTGCTGTCATTTGCAGACAGATAATTAGTGGCATAAGTAGGGCATATTAGAGAATTTAGAGTACATCATTACAATTATAAGAATGCAGATGAAACAGAGAAAACAACATTAGAGATGAGTGAAAAAGAAAGGTTTTTAACTTGGACTTAATTGTTGTCAGAGTTAAAGCTCGTCAAACTCATGTGGAGGCTGTTCCTGGTTTTTGCTGCATTAAAAGTCTGCCTCATCCTGTTTAGTCCTGACTCTGGGGGTGAGCAGGTCCTGTCTTTTCCACAAGAAGCAGCACTGTTTTTGAGAGACGCGAGGCCAGTGCAGAGATTTTTGAAAAAGGAACAAAGTGATGCTGGTTTTGGTCAAGACCTGAGCAGCAGAGTTGTGGATTTACTGAAGCAGAGACCAGAGGAAAGACTAAAACAATAGTCTGACCTGCTGGAGATGGAAGTCTGGTTTAGACAATGTCCCTCTCTGGCTCCAGGATTTGTACCTGATTATTTTTCATTTTTAGAGAAAGTGACTCCAGATTCGTTCTGTCAAACTCATTTTTTTGCATCCACACATTGATTTGTTGGACGCAGTAACATAGAGCTCTATATTCACCTGCTGTAAGTGAAAATGTGTGCATCATAATGTACATAATTGTTGTAGATTATGTTATGGCAGTATATTAACTATTCTAATAGATAGGTTTCCCAAGATGGACCCCATGTCTTTTTGTCTGATGCACAGTTACAATGAATACCTTCTGTCTCCTTCATGGGACTTTAAAAGAGTGGGTCTATTGTGTAAACAGCTTTTTTTATGAACAAATAACTTACTTTTTAATATAATGTGAGTGTTTTGAGTGAACACAGAATACAGCAGAGTCAACCACAAAGAGACTGAATATTCCTCTATTTCTCTGTAAGTGTTGGGTTCTACCTTTAATTATTAAAAGTAACAAGTGGCCTGTCTTTGAACTTTTACTGTGTTCTCACTCTCTCGTTTTGTCGTGGGATTATTCCGTCTCTTACTGAGAAAAGCTTAAAAGTGGCTGATATCTGAATTTCTGAAAGCATTATCTAAATACATTTCATTTAGGAGATTGTTTTTATAATGCCATGGTGACAGCGACCTTTGACCTCTTAATCCATATTTATTTTTGGTTTTTTAATCCAAATCAACATCTGTGAATATGACAGGCTTTAAATATGACTTAGCTGATGTTAGTGAGATTTATTCCTTACCTCAGCACTTCCCCTCTCTCCTCTCCTCCCTCCTCTCCTCTGTCATCTCCCCTCTCTCCTCTCTCCTCTCTCTCCTCTCTCCTCTCTCCTCTCTCCTCTCTCCTTTCTCCTCCCTCAGACTGTCAGATCCGACTTGAGGACTGATGAGTTTGATGCGTCGACTGATGACTGTTATCGGTTCCTTCCTAATGAACCTGGTGCTGACAGGAGACTGGCACGACGCTGTGTTTTATTTTCTACCTCTGCTGTAGAGATACTGCTCAGCTACAAACAATTAAATTTTGAGCATATTTGTCATTCGCTTTTCCTCATTAAAGTTTTTATTTTATTTTTTTTCATGATGACTCAAACTTCCCTTGATGTGGTTAGTTCACTCTTTCTTCTACTGGTCCATGTTGACACCAGTTTAAGGAACATTTCACGCTTTAAGACATCAATGCAAGGGGCCATTCTGCTTCAAAGTGAACCCTGGTACGGTTCGATCGAGGTGAGAATACAAAGTGGACCAAACAACGAATGAAAGACAGGAACGGAGCAAATGCAATGTTTGCGAGACAGAAAACACAAAACAAACATTCATCTTATGGGAAAAAAACAAACAATTGGCTACAACAAAATAAGCTGCCACACATTTCCACTTATCACACGCAACAAAATGAAGGGAGACAGAGGCAAGGTTAAGGCCAAACAATGATATTTATTGGAGATTTTAAGATGAGTAGTGTGTGCAATGTATTGTGTGTAAAACAGAAAATACCAACACCAAACACAAAGAGCTAGAAGTTAGTTACAAGCTTTCGTTCAAAAAGAAAAGCCACTGCAGAGAAAGGGTCGTGACGTATTACACACTGTTTAAAACTTACATTACAGCAGACCCTTCCCACATAGACTTTATCACCACATTATATCCCAACAGCAACAAAAACAATGCACATATAGATGTATATCGTATGTATTAAGTAACACGTTTTGGGCTGAATGTGTTCTCTGTAAACAGCCTTTAATAAGAGTCAGTGTGCTTTTAAATCTGTTTCGTGGTCTATTTGTGAAGTTAGCTGTGATAAAGTGAGTGTTTTGAAATGGAAAAAGAGAAAACAGAATACAGCAGAGTCACTCAAATGAATATTCCTCTGTTTCTCTTTAAGTATTGGGCTTTTGTTTCTAGTTAAATGATTATAAAAGCTACAACAACAGCAAGAAAAGATAGTTTAAAGTAACTCTGACCCTTCTTTAATAAAGAGAGCGTGCTTTTTTTAAACATGTGCGCCATTTGCATTCAGTGCATCTCAGTCTGGACCTTTGCATGTTGGTAATTACAGTCTCCATTGATCGGTACAAGAGCAGATCAATAGGCTCATCCGTAAACACTGAGGAGGCTTGGCCCAACTGCTTAACCACTGTTCTGTGTAAAATCCCTCACTGACTTCCATTATTAATTAGTATTCATGCTTAATCACGATGAACAAAGGAATTAAGTTTGGCGGTTTTGTTAATGAAGAGCGAGGTGTGACTCTTGCTGGGTTCACATAATTCATTAACGCTGCGTAATGCGCGAGTTAATTTTTGAATTCATCTTTCGTTTATAGTGAAAGCCGAGTGGGAACAATGCCGGGGAGTTTTATTAGTGCAGTTTGACCTTCAGCGTTGGAGTCTGTGGAGGGAACTGTCAAAGCGCCCATCTGTCAGCTCGTCTTTATTACCGTCACACTGTGGCCCTCGGCAGAAATATCTTATTCATGTGGGGCAAACCTTATTTCAATTTAATTTGGTTCCGCTCAAATCGCATTACTCCACACTCCGGCGATTGTGAAGACGCTGTCATGTTTCACATCCAGGACCTCTCGCTGATCTGTAGTTGGCATGAGGCGTGTTAATCGAACGTGGGATTATATTTAACGACGTTACTGAGAGATGAAAACAGGTGTGACCTTTATCAGAGTCGGCTTTATTGATAAATGTGTGAAGTCTGGAAGGTGGAGTATTTTTATCTCTATTGGCACCACCTGTGACTGTAGCACCTACGATATTACATCTAAAGATAACAACAAGCAGCAGCAGAACAATAATAGTGACTTTACAGTTGGAAATGTCAACCTGTTTGTTACATTTAAAGCCTGAAAACTGACTTTGGTTTGTAGCTCTCTCTGTGACTCTTCCTATTGATAAAAGCTGTTTTTTGAACTGAATAATCCATTATCAAAAGCTCTGCCCTGTCACCAATTCCACTGGAAGAAAAAAAAGTTTGAACAAATGTGGCCCTTTGCATTGTTTTATGTGGCCCTTCAGTACATTTGGAAATTAATGTTTTTGGCAAAAGGCTTTAATGGATTTTCTGCGTCAAAGATAAAGAAAACCTGTTGAAATCCATCCAAAACTTGTTCAAATTCAATTAAAACCTGTTCAAATTCAACTAAAACCTGTTCAAATTCAACTAAAACCTGTTGAAATCTGACTAAAACCTGTTGAAATCTGACTAAAACCTGTTCAAATTTGACTAAAACCTGTTGAAATCTCAACTAAAACCTGTTCAAATTCAACTAAACCTGTTTAAATTCAACTAAAACCTGTTTAAATTCAACTAAAACCTGTTCAAATCCATCTCAAACCTGTTGAAATTTGACTAAAACCTTTTCAAATCCTACTAAAACCTGTTCAAATCTGACTTAAACCTGTTTAAATCCAATTGAAATATATTCAAATCTATCTAACACCTATTCAAATCTAAATAAACCTGTTAGAATCCAACTAAAACCTGTTCAAATCTGAATAAACCTTTTTAAATCCAACTAAAACCTGTTCAAATCCTACTAAAACCTGTTCAAATCTGACTTAAACCTGTTCAAATCTGACTTAAACCTGTTCAAATCCGACTCAAACCTGTTCAAATCTGACTCAAACCTGTTCAAATCTGAATAAACCTTTTTAAATCTAACTAAAACCTGTTCAAAGGTGGCAAGAGGGAGCTGTCATTAAAAATCTAGAGCAGCCCTGACTCACTCAGGATCCAGGTCTATCAATCCCTTCAGCTTCAACCACATAACTGTGTATTTGATCATTTTTTGGAATATTCGACTCTCTCGGGCCCATTTCTATAAAGATGCAAAAATTGACAGCCTTATCTTGAAGTTGTGCATACTTAACAGGGTGAATGCTAAAATGTATTGAATAAACACCAGAGTGAACACTGCCCGACTCTTACAGACACAGGACTGAAGTTTTAGGGAGATTCTGGCTGGGGAACCTACATCAGCACAACACCGGTCTCTGTAGACGTCCCTCAGTGACTATCCCAGAACCAGGCCTGCTTCAAGGTCAATATTCATCTCAAACCGTTTCTGTTTGCGATGTAAAGTAGCTCTCTTCTGTTCATTATCATAAGTGTAATTACATGTTCATTAACTGTGTAATGCATGAATAAACAGGCACATCTTCCAGTTCTTAAGAGCGTAGACAGGTCTGCTGCATACGGGAGGAATAATCATCTGTAGTAATCACATGTAAACTGGTGCTGACTGCCATCTGGGCCTGAGACACACACTTTGATTTTGATTTGACAGTAATGTAATTAATCAAACCCAGTTGTTGCTGTGATGATAAATGACTTCACAGAAAACAACATGTTCCAGTTTTATGTGAACGTGTAGCGCTCTGAGACATGACAGTACAACACAAGCATCGATCTAAACCAATGTAAAGGCTCTGGACCAAAGCAGTGAGGTTGTTTCCAAACAGTTTTTAGCAGATTTAAAGCCAAACCCAAACCAAACAGCCCTATTGTCATGTTTCTCATTTAAACTGAACAGAAAACGGTGCAGAGCAAGCTTTTATTCAGCGACAGGTGTCAATAAAAAGAGCTCGGCAGCCACTTGTGCACTTTATTATTAATATAAACCAATTAAAACAGATGTACTTGTACAGTCTTTATTTAATACACAGGCCACACTAAACATAAATAATAAAGTTTGCTTTATAAATGAAAGTTTTAACCCCTGAATTAAACAGAAGGAATTGTGGCACTTGTATGAACTGTACGTTGCAAGTTGCATCCACAGTCAGCCCATTGCCCAGACCGGTGCTGTTAGTGTTAAATGGGAAGAAACTAAGGCAAAAATATTTCAAAAGCACACAATATGACACATCACCTTTAAAAATAGGTTTCTAGAAAAAGAGCCACTACAAAAGTGTGACTTCAAACAAAGATTTAAGGTTTTCAAATTAATATCTGCAACAAAACACAACTAATTTTACCATTTTACCAATTTTGTCCGTCTCAGTCATCTCTTTAATCAGTTTCAGCTGCTGTTGGAGGATTTTAGCAAAGTGCTTATTGATTAAGAATTTTGTTTGTGGAAAAGCCCTTTAGTGAACTATTAAGTTTCTTCCAGTTGCCTTCAGGGGTCGATGCAGATAATCATCTAAAGGTTTGCTTCAGGCGTATGTTTTTACATCGGTTAAGCTTCCTGAAGCAACCCTCTATATTTATCCAGGCTTGGGACCGGCACAAAGGCTGGTGATATATACTCCACCCCAGTACATGGTCTGTTCCACAGTGTTTAAATGAATACTTGGCTGGCGATTGGATTTATCAGCTTTAGTTTAAGAGCAGCAGCATAGTTCAGCCGTGAATACTTTGCCTGGAGCAGTTCAAGGTGGATTTTCGTGAGTTTGTAAACTGCTAAACCTCATCAGAAGTCAGAATCCAGCCGCAGCGCAAGGTCAACGTGACAGTATAAGTTGTTGTGAGTTATCCATATTTATTCCACTTTACCGCAGCAGTATTTCTAAAGCGTATTCAATCCTGCTTTGTGCTTTCCTCACAACATTGTGTAGACTGCATTCATTTAGCGTGGCTCCTCACATTCATCAGGACGGCGGTTCAGTCAAGTGAGGTGCAAGGTTTTGGTCTCAGTGAATGCTCAAGCTCGAGCTCTGATTAAGTCTCCGAGAGGATGCTATCATTTTTCATTCATTTTATTTTTCTGCCTTTCTGCTCAAGCTCAAGTGCTGCCAGAACGAGAATGAACTAAAATGTTATTGTGACTTTATCTTCTTGACTCAAAATGTGATTTGTTTTTGAGACCCGTGCGTTCTAATATTCCTGAAAAACATCTAGTCCTTGAAATGTTCACGGTGGAGTCACGTGACTGAATATGACGACAAACAGATCGATAAAGCAGGTTCACAATTAAACATCTCTAATATTATGTGTACAAATGACTGTAAAATCAACACAAATAAAGCATGAAGCACACAGGACTCACACTGAACTGCAGAGCTCATTGCTTTTGACGTCTTTTGGCCGTGAATAGTGATGGAATGATCACTCTTTTTTGTGTTGAAATGATAACCTTGCAACTTAACATGGCTGGGTTTGTTGGAAAAATATTAATTCAGTTATTTAGTGATTTCACTTGGTACATTTTTGCTTAATTTTTGTCCTTTTCAGTCAAACACAGCAAGGTCTGTGTTGAATTAACAGTGTCACATCTGGACTGAGCTCTTTATGGATTTAAAAAGTGCTTTACAATGCACTCACTCCCAACAGAGAGCATGTAGATTTGTTAAAACCTTCTTTATGAATTCCTCAAAGCCTCATTTAGTGAAGAATGTTTTGCTGATGAAAAGAAAACTGTAATTTAAGCATTTTTTGGTTATATCTGAAAATAGTCTAACGTCTCAGCATCAGTCTTACTTACTTACAAACAGAGCTCACTCCGACTGTGCTCATAGCTTTATTAAACACTCTAGTCTAAGTTTACAGCACCAGAGAGGATTAAAGTGTGGTTCTGCTCGAGTAAATGCTGTGTTAAAGCATCCTTAGTATTTCACAGCATTAATCCTTTGTTAAAAAGAGAAAAAAAGCATTAAACTTGACTATTTTTTTGCCGTTAAATGCTAATATACCCTTCTGATTTGCTCTGTAATCTTTAGTAAATATCAACAGTAACACCGATGAGTTAAAAAGACATAAACAAAACAAAGTAAGAGCAACAGGTTTATTACACTGAAAAAACACAAACACACCTTTGTCAAAGCAAGACAATGTCCTGGAAAATGATGTCAGGTAATCAGAAAAAACACCCTTTGCTGACATTATGCTAAAACAATACAACTTTATGACTATGACTAAATGACTAATAACACTGCTAAAAATGCTAAATTAACAGCATTGTAAAAAAAATGCAATAACAAAGCTAAGCGTGACTGTGAAACGACTCCCCATCCTGCTCAAGCTTAACTACAATCATAAATCTAGTACAACTAATGACGTTTATAACACTTATATTTATAACAGCTCTCATTTAGAATCATTGCAACAAGCTTGAACACAATGAGTTATACCCCAAAGCCCAAAATGAGTGCTCAATATTTAACAGGTCATTTTTCACTCCTCATTCACCGGGTTTGAATATGTATCTGTGTTTTATTGTCCATAAATCTGTATTCTGTCAGCGAGGCTAATGCTTCATCTCACATGAGCCGCGCGTTTGAGTAAAACATGTTTATTTCCCACCAGAGTTGTTGGTGTTATTAATCTTTACGGCTCCGAAGCGTCACTGAAAATGCGCTTTCACTCGGCTCATCAGCTGCAGCTCATTGTGCGTTAGAGACGCGCCGCCGGCTCCGGAGCGTCTGCCGCTTCAGGGACCGTCGCTGGCATCGCTGCTGGATTCTCATCGGTGCTTGAAATCCTGGAAAAAGACCGGATTTGAAAGTTTAGTGTTGAAGATGTGAGATGTTCTTGTACAGTCCCGGTATGTTCATTTAACCAGTCGGGGTCGCGGGGGCTGGAGACTATCCCAGCGGCTTTGGGACAGTCCTGGGATCAGGTAAAGACAAGCTAAAGACATCCAAACTCTCAAAAGTATATAAGTCATTGCATAAAGCCAGCCCACTTTAAACAAAACACTTACAGTTGGTCCAGCAGGTTTTTTAGTCTAGTTTTAGTTTTGTTTTTTGTTTTTTTTGGAGTGGAAATTGCTGTGAAAGAAAGGGATTACAGGCCCATTGCATAGAGAGAAGCTTCGAAACCATGATAATCAAGGGTTAGCCATTACTTGCTTACGCTAATAAATATAAATCATCACGTTTTTGCACTTGTGACTTTTTTTTTTTTTTTTGTAAATGTGCGATTTTGTTGTTATTTTGATGTTTTTATCCGTTGTATTTGAGTAGCAAGACAAATTTCTCACACGGGAGACAAATAAAGAGCCTTAACCTTAATCAACCAGGAATATTTGCATTTAACATCACGAATGAGTCAGGTTTAACGTCAGCTTCTTTTCACTTTTAACAAAGGCGTAATGCTGTTGAATACAAAGACCACATGAATGCAGCATTAGTCGGTACTTTCTTTGCCCTTACCTCTCTTGTACAATAAACTCCAGCTGAGAGGGTTTAATTGAGCTGTGAGAACAGTCGAGAGAGAGAGCTCTGCATAAGAACAAACTGAGCGATGCTAAAAGGGAACAAAGAATTATGCCAGTTTTATGTCGGAAAAAACATCTACAAAATTGTCCCATTGTCTCTCAAAACCGATCATCTCGCCTCAGGGTTGTGTGATGATAATGTGTGCAATCAGGTAATTATAGGCAGCTATACGAGGTCACGGCCCGGGTCAGGACCAACGAACAGACGACGAACACCGCTCTGAGAATGCTGCTGGTGGATTGGTCGCATTAGTCTTTAATGTCATGAGATCTGGGCCGCTTCTCCAGTCCCTTCACTCATTTACAGTCATGTTACAGTCCCAATGCATGCTGGTCTAAATTAGTGTGAAAAACCAGGTACATTTTCATTTGTCTTACAACGGGTCAGTCTTGTACTTTAATAATGATTTTCTGTTTCTTGGTTAGTCTCAAAAATGCCAGTCAAATGTTATGAATTAGCATGAAAAAGCATTTATAATTACATCAGACATTTAACAGTATTTTAATTATTTGTTGATTCTGTTGATGAGTCACAGTTTATGTTGTTGCTGGAGCCATTTTGTTTATCTCTCTGTGTTAGTCCCTGATTTGAAAATACAATTTGAGTATAAATCCAAAATGGAGGCAGAGGACCTGAAACGAGGCACGACCCGAGAAGAAATGAACCCAGTGAATTAGTTGTGGAGCAGTGCTTTGGTTTCTCTCTGGTCTTTGTGAATGTCACTCACGGTCACAGTAAGTTTTTAGCTTTTTCCAATCTGAGGTCTGTGACATCCATTAGATGAATAAACAGGGTTTATAACACACTCTATCTCTTGGAAACAGATATTGTAAGACTGAGAAATGATATCCTTGATGACCATCTCCTGAGATCACGGTTTAACCTTGAGATTTAACATCGTAAAAACATCCTAAGAGAAAACCTTTTGCCTTTAAGCATACACTTCTGCTCTACAAGTTCTTCTGAATAAGTGCCCATTAAAAGTGCAGTTGCATGAGCTAAAACTCTACTGGGCAAACATCTCGAAATAATTTGCCAGTCCTGTAGAACGTCGGTCTCATTTCTATTCTCTCTGAGCGCACTGCACTTATCCTTGTAGCTTGTTGTGTCATTTAGTGAAGATATGCATCTGAGACTCATATCCCAGCATTAAACAAGCGGCAGAGAACCAAGCTCGTTCTCCTTTATGGCTGCGCAGAGAGCAGACAAACCACTTTTGAGCTCCATTCTGGGATATTTGCTGTAATGTGTTCCATGAATATCCTTTTTGATCATACCAGTTTCACATTTATGCACAAGGAAACGAGGCAGCACTAAAGCAATCCAACGTGAGCTTTACAGGAGCAGCCATTCAGCGTCGAGTGATGTACAGGACACATCAGGGTATTTACACATCAGGGTAAACAGTGTATGGAGTCACATGGCTGCTCTCTACATCAACACATGTGGTATTCCAGTTGATATTTACATCTGTTGCCTTCATCTGAGTCTTCTAAACTACGTTATGTAACTCAAGAGTAACACAGTACTACTTAAAGACACTTGCAGGTCACGTATTTCTGCCACTTTAATTACTTTTCTGATCCCCACCTGCTTTTATTCAATGCTCAGAGAGAACTTCTAGCAACACGTACAAAGCTATATTTGACTTTACATTAGTCGTATGCATTCTTGTTACTTCAGTAGACTAGCTGTGGTGTTAACATTTGCTTCTTCCTAAAAGTTGGGTGTGTATTCTTTCATCCTTTTTGGCAACATCTGGTGCAGAATAAAGATCCACGCCTCACACTCAAACTTTTTAGTGGATGTGAACAGTTATTGTTGCCCTCCAGAGTAATGCTTCTGTCCAGGAACAAACCTAATGGAAATAAAGGTTTCCAGAGGATGTTTTGGTTATAATATAGTCTTTGTTTTGGACCTTTAACCCTTGCATTGCGTCATATTGTAGTAGTAGTTGAATAAAAGTGAAATTAAAACTGTTATAAACCATCAAAATAACTTCCTTTTGCTTTGTCTGTGTTAGAAAAATAGACAAGATTCCAGTGGTAAGAGCCATTTGAGTTCTATTACTTTCTGCTCCTATAGTTTTGAATCCCCTCATGTTTCTTTTTGAGCACACATTTTAAAGGTCTAGTGCTGTTCTATTGGGTTTGTTAGAAATTATCTTCTAAAAAGGAGTGAGTTGTAGAATTTCAATCTGTATTTTTGTCCCTAGATGTTGTTAGAAAAGCCCCAAAACTGCAGACACCTTTAGGTCAGGAACATTACCTAAAGCTAAGCTAAAGATTAAAAGGAAAATCAGCGTTAAACTTGCCTGACCAGCCAGACCCACTGACTTTCATAACGAAGTCAGGTGGGTCTAGAACTCCATCCATTCAGCTCAACACATTTTAAAGTTTTATCTAAAACAGAGAGGACTTTACGTCAAGTTTTTTGTTTCTCTGATTGGTTTAATCTTCATCCATCTTTCCCACTTCCTGAAATTCACACTGGGATCGAGAGGGACCAGATTAATCCTTTGTACGTAACAGAAAAAGAAACGGGATGGCATTAAAGCTCACTCGACTAATCTTTGAGTCAAGATATAAACAGAAACATTTACATTTCGACTTGACAGTGGAGCATATGTTGACATCAATCTTCAGAAACACCAAACACAACCTCCTAATAGAGAAACAGTACCTTTTATGTGACAAGAAAAGCTGGAAGGATCCCAGTAAATGACCCCATAAAGGTGTCTAATGTTCCTGACGGAGCGTGTGTCATCGTGCACTACTTTGATTTCTCTCGATCTGCTCTAAACAGGGATTTTTCATCATGTAATGGCTCATGTTTTCTCGCTGCACCCGTGCTCTTTCTCCATCTGTGTGTTGGTACAGGCTGAGGACATCAAAGCTGCACGGGCCCCGGGGGGCCTCTGCACACTTACAGTCTCTGTGTGTTTTAGAAAGAGTATTCGACGGTGAATCTCATCCTTCAGACGGTGAATATATGCTGTGTTTTAGACCGTCACAGGCTCTTAATGACAATCATGTACAGAATCAGAATGAGTTTCTTGATTGTGTTGTTTCTTTAGCCGCAGTAATTTACAGACTCACGCTTTAATTGGCACTTACCATATGTAGGATGTTTTTTCTTTTATTATAACAAACCAACGTGAATAATAGATGACTGTTTACTGTAGATACACTAGATTAAAACATATTCCTACATGCATTTATTTACATTGACCTGCTTTACCATCAGGATGTGCCTCTTAGACTGTTGGTTATAGCATCAAACACGCTTCTGTTGCTCATATTATTTCTGAATCATCATGTTTACGCCAACCCTTGTAATAGAGTAAAATGAGCAATTGTTCCATCTCCATTTTTTTTTTTTTGCATGTGATACAATTTGCTCCAAAACAGACAATGTGGAAAATGTCCTATCTTCCTCCTCATGATGAATCTCATGTAAAAAGAGCATCATGATTGTTAAACAACAGCAAAAATGGAGCAAATGGATGGAAACTATTGAGGAATAAAAATCCAGAAGAAGTTTTCAGTTCTTCTGATGTGGAATAAACAAGAGAGTAGAGCTTATGTTGTTTATTGAAGATGGGGTCCGTAGCAATAAAAATGCTTCCAGTGACAGGCTTTAGGAGTTGTCTGTGCTGTTGCCATAAGCCCATTTCATTTCATATGAGCTCTATGTTCCAGACGTCATCCTGGAGACGCTGCATGTATGATCTCTAGTTGGTCCAATACAGGGGTCCGCAACCTTTTGGAGCCACTTTTCTCCAAAAACAAAGAAGTAGATCCATTTCAGACCTTTACATTTTGAACACTGGTGTAAATTAGCCTTTTTATATATTATAAACTATTGATTATTAATGAGTGTTGACTGATGTATAATCGCGGGCATTAGAAATAATCATTGCTCAAAACGACCGGAGACAAATTAATACTGTGTGATCAATACATAACATGTTGATAAGACCATAAAGGCTACACATTGATGTTTCAATCAGTGATTCACAAAGCACTAGATGCTTCTTGGCCTTTGCAACAAAAATACTGAATAATAGATTGTAAATGTATATGAAAAGCTTATAGCAGTATGTTTTACAGTGGAAGTGGAGCTTTGGTGTGTTTTTTTTTAACGCTAATGTACCAAAGTCCAGTGCGGTGGGTCATCTCTTCTCGTGCTGTCTGCGTGTGTCCAGCCGTGTGCCTCAGGCTGTTTTCTGCAGGTATAATGTATGTCTATATACGTCGTGTATGAGAATAAGGCCGCGCTGTGTCTCGTGTGGAGCGTGTAGACGGAGTATTGTGGCTGCATCACGATGGCAGTGAGTTTAGGGCTGAGATGAACCCCAACAAACAGAGACCATCCAGTCAAAACAGACCCATCCTCTGAATTTATGGAGTAAAGCTAGATGCTATTGTGCTGCTAGTTTATAATTGTGTGTATCAGTTATTGCCACGTTACGATTTTAACTCTTCAAAGACAAGCCTGGTCGGTGTGATCAAGAAACAATGAACACTTTCACTCCTGTTCTCATGTGCAAGGATACAGTCTGTGAATGTTAATCAGAATTAATATAATGAGTAAAAAAAGAGCCACAAGAGAGGTGCTAAAGAGCCGCGGGTTGCCAATGCCTGGCCTAGTATAACCTCCTCCTGGTGGCGGGTGGGGGCCATGAAAATGACTGAATAACATCTCCTCTTAAACTTTATTTAACTTTCTTACTGTCGCTAGTGACTTTTTCTTGTGTTTTATGTATGTTTTATGTCTGATTTGGCTTTGTGTGTGTTTGCATGCCGCTGGACACTCATTCATTCTTTAATCTTTGAGCTGGAAGTGGAGTGTGTAGCGCAAAAGCCTCATTTAAACCTAACTTTTCACTGTTTATATACTGTATGTTGCATATTTGAATACACACAGTATGTTCCCCAGTGTAAAAGTCACAGTCTTATTGATAGCTTT